>SJYA01001612.1:94037-157955 GCA_006410615.1 Neotragus moschatus | reverse complement strand
CTCTGTAAAAATTAATTGTTGGAAAAATCCAAATGAATAAAGGAAATTCTATTTTTTCCAGTTAATTGGGGAGACAACTAATTGCAAAAAGGCAAACTTTTCAGATCACTCAGTCCATTTTGGACAGAAGCTAAAATTCAAGAATCCTAGTTCACATCCATGCTCTAGTCAACTCATTACTTTGTTGTTTTTTTTTCTGAAATTTATTTTTATTATTTTTTAATATAAATGTATTTATTTTCATTGGAGGTTAATTACTTTACAATATTGTATTGGTTTTGCCATACATCAGCATGAATCAGCCACAGGTATACACGTGTTCCCCATCCTGAACCCCCCTCTCTCCTCCCTCCCCATACCATCCCTCTGGGTCGTCCCAGTGCACCAGCCCCAAGCATCCAGTATCATGCATCGAACCTGGACTGGCGATGCGTTTCATATATGATGTTATACATGTTTCAATGCCATTCTCCCAAATCATCCCACCCTCTCCCTCTCCCACAGAGTCCAAAAGACTGTTCTATACATCTGTGTCTCTTTTGCTGTCTCACATACAGGGTTATCGTTACTTTGTTTTTAAAGGATTAATGGAAATTCCTATAGTGTCCTTGATCTTACCTCAAGAGGTCTCCTAGTTCATCTTGGCCTCTAGGCAGGATTGCCGTTAAAGGCAAAACGAAAAT
Source organism: Neotragus moschatus (assembly GCA_006410615.1). Classification (NCBI taxonomy): domain Eukaryota; kingdom Metazoa; phylum Chordata; class Mammalia; order Artiodactyla; family Bovidae; genus Neotragus; species Neotragus moschatus. The sequence goes on along the minus strand of SJYA01001612.1, from coordinate 157,272 downwards.
AAGGCTAATCCTTGCAACTGTGAACAAACTTGGTCAGTCATGTTTATACTGACTCCACAAACCAATCTTCAGGATGTTATCTTCAAGCTTTGTGGCCTCATCTTCAGAACTTTATGAGCTGCTATAGTCCTATAGATCTCAAAACAGTCTAACATTCTTGGTTAAGAAATGGAGGACTTTGAAGGGAAATAAAAGGAAGAAGGGAAGTCTTCTATAATTAAAAGTCCAAGCAAATCACAACTGGGCATTTTTGGCAAAGGATCTATGAAGATAAGTTTTGGGGCTAAATATAAATATTAGCCTTTTTCTGCTATATGCTGCAGCTATCAAAATAGAAGCTCCTTTGGATACTACTATATTACTATACTATGAATACAAAGTATATATTACTATACTATGACTAAACCAGGGCTTCCCTGGTGGCTCAGCTGGTAAAGAATCCACCTGCAAAGCAGGAGACCCAAGTTCAATCCCTGGGTGGGGAAGATCCCCTGGAGAAGGAAATGGCAACCCACTCCAGTATTCTTGCCTGGAAAACCCCATGGACAGAGGAGCCTGATAGGCCATGGGATTGCAAAAAGTCAGACATAACTTAGCAACTAAACCACCAGGAATACAAGGGGAATACAGGCCTGGCGTGGTGCAATTCATGGGGTCGCAAAGAGTCGGACACAGCTGAGCGACTGAACTGAACTGAACTGAATATTATACACACCTAAATAAAGGTGTATCTTCAGCTTAAAAAGACCAGATCAGATCTTAACCAACTCTGTCTTTCACATCCCTTCCAGGTTCCCAAATCATATTTTAATTAGATTTATTCTATGAGAGTCAGAAAACATCAAGACAAATTTAAGTCAAATGCCTGTCCCGATGCAACTATAATGCATTCGGAGTGCTCCAAGTGCCCTCTTATGGCCTGAAGAGAGAATTGCAGTCCCCTTCTATTGTCAAAAGAACACTTTGGAAAAAGAATGTGTTTACAACAAAACCCTTTACTTATGAGCAAACCTCAATGATGACTAGACAAGTGGAAGTTGCCTCTAGTCAAAGCATTTCTGCTTTCTGAAAACCTCATTAAATGAGTTTCATTATACACTCCTCTCAACCCTGGTTGGCAAACACTGCTCATTCTTAACCCTCAGTTGAATACTAGATTTCAACAGCAATTTGTCAGGGAACACATGGTTGTCTGTTTTATAAGCCGCCTCTGAGGACAGTTTGTGGCCATCAGTTATCTGTCCTCTTTTTCTCTCCATTCAGCACGTCTTTCATCCTGTCCTACACTACAGTGAGCTATTTACAAAATAGCTTGTGAATTCCATGAGGAAAAGTAAATTTGTGAGTAGCTTTCCTTCTAGGACTTTTGGAACTTGAACACAGCAATAAGGACCCAATGCTATTAGATGGCCTAAGTGTTTCAAAGGCAAGAAGAAATATTAAAAGTTTTATGGTCCCTTCCTAGGTCTCTGCCTTTAAAAAATCTGCAGAAAATGTAACGTGATGTCAGTTGCAACACTGAGTATTCTGCCTTGCCAAAGAGATATACAGCTGGTTGTTCACAGGTAACAAATTCAAAACCTATCAGGTCAACATTAAATCTTACAACATATTGTCATAGAAAGCATCCTTTGTTTGAAAGGTATCCTTGAGTAAATCTTAAGATATCTTGAGCAATATCCTAAACTAAATATTTTCTCAAACAATATAACCATCAACTTCTCCAACTATAGCATGAATAGTGCTGCTAAGTTGCTTCAGTCGTGTCCGACTCTGTGCAATCCCATAGATGGCAGCCCACCAGGCTCCCCCGTCCCTGGGATTCTCCAGGCAAGAACACTGGAGGGGATTCCCATTTCCTTCTCCAATGCAGGAAAGTGAAAGGGAAGTCGCTCAGTCATGTCCGACTCTTAGAGACCCCATGGACTGCAGCCTACAAGTCTCCTCCATCCATGGGATTTCCCAGGCAAGAGTACTGGAGTGGGGTGCCATTGCCTTCTCCTGAATCGTGCTATAGCTGAGTAAAGTGGATGTTTGGAGATGCCTACTTAATAGGTTACAGTGAAAGTTTTTAATGGACATATATATCAGATGTTATGTCACATATTTACTAAATATGGGCTTTCTGAAATTCCAAAGACGAAGTTTTCTGTATTCCATAAACAGCCTAAATCACAGCACAAGTCCATAATAATCACCTATACGACCAAACTAAGTTTTATTACCAGTTACCTCAAACAATGTTTNGAGAGGGAGAGGGTGGGATGATTTGGGAGAGTGGCATTGTAACATGTATGATATCATAAGTGAAACAAATCGCCAGTCTAGGTTCGATACAGGATGCAGGATGCTTGGGACTGATGCATGGGGATGATCCAGGGAGAGGATGTGGAGTGTGAGGGGGGTCGGGGGGTCGGGGTTGGGAGCTCATATATACTCGTGGCTGATTCATGTCAATGTATAGCAAAATGAATAAAGTATTGTAAAAATAAATAAATAAAAAGAAAATGAAAAATAAATAAATAAATACAAAGTTATACCCTACACTTTCTTGTTTATAAGATAAAAAATTTTCTATTACAACACTTCTAAAACTGAGGTTCATAGAATAGATTCTAAAAAAATATCTGACAATCTCCAGGCAGCAGAATAAATTGTGAAGTGCCAATAGTCATCATTGCCTGCACATGTGCAAACTGGTGAATATTTGAAAGTAAACATTTATCCAATAACCTCAGTTGTGTTATTTCTACCGTATGAGCCAACATGGCTGAATTTTTAACTTAAATTTGGATTCTCAGTTTTGGCTTAAAATATTCTCAAACTATTACATTGTAATGTAGCACTTTTTTATTTGTTCAGTTTGCAAAAATTTGTTTCACAGAGACAGTGTGATCAGAGGCAATAGATATTGCTAAACCACTCAAAACAACTCAAAAATTTTTAAGCTAATAGAGGTTGGAATGATCAGCACATGTGTCATGAAGATTGACACTCAGGCTGGTACGTCTACCTGGCAAAACCCTCCAACTAACTTTCAATATACAGTTCAATTATATATAGTCATTATATATTATACTCACTAAATTATATATTCAATATATTAAATTCAATATACCTTATAATCAATATATGTTCAACACATGTTACAGTAAATATATATTCAATATATTTTACACTCAACATATAATTCAATAGGGAAATGTATGTATTGAAATATAATTGACATACATATAAAATTTCCTTTAATTGAATTATACATTTAATATAATCTATATTGAATATATATTACATATAATTTTTTAATATGTATGAATTTAAGCAAAAATGAAATGGAAATACAAACTAAACCCTGGAACTCTTGACAAGATTTTGCTCTACGCTCTAAAATGGATGAGGTTACAAGAAAAAAGCAGTGCACCATGCCATGCTATTTACAAAGGCCAATGGCTAAGTCCAAACTTTGAATACTGGAGTATAAAAAGCTTAAATACAGATTTCACTTGTGAACGTTATGAAAATGGACTGAAATTTATGCATCATTGATTATTAAAAAATCAAACACAAAACTTACGCACAGTTAATATATTGATAAATTTAATTTTAAAAAAACATAAATTAACATGATATAGGAAATATGCTAACTTTCAGAATCACCTAATTCTTCCCTTTGTTTTAAAAAATAAAATCCTAAGGTCCCACAGCTCACTTGCAACAGAATTCAAAAAAAATTGTGAACTAAGCAGGCAGATGTGAAAGGGAGAATGGAAAAGCATGAAACAACAGGCTTTGACCTAAAAGATAGGTCAGATTAGGACCTGCCAGGAATTCTCCTTAAACAACATTAGAACAAGTTCTCTGGAAAAGTTCCTGCTCTTAGGTCAATGGTCACTTATACAACTATGACTACACACAATCAACAAGATTGCAGGGAAAATCTAAGAGAAACTAAAGCATAAGGAAAACTTCCTAAAAGTTTATTTAGACTTGTTTCAATATTATTTATGAAAAAAGTCAGTCACTCTGAATGTTTCAATAAACAATTTATGTGTAGCCACATTCTTCTGTCAATGTGCTATTCATTCTTTTGATATCTGTCAGGTAAGTATATGATAAATGCTATTACCCTCATTTGAGCTCCAGTAAAATTAACTTAATGAGTCTCTCATTACACTCTTAATTCAGAAATTTTGAAGCTGTAATTCATTAGTCCACAATCCTTAATCAATAAACTCAATAAAATTGTCCACACAACCAACATTTATAAGAAACTTGATCCTAAAATAGCAAGGAAATACTTTCTAAAATAAACCCATCACTGGAAAAAAAGAAACTGCAGATACTTTCTCCTCCTTTCTTGAGCACCTACTGTGAAACATTAGATGGACCCTGTAGCGATGTCAAGACACGTCATTCTTGGCCCCATTTTACAGATGAAGAAACTGAAGGTGACAGATGGTAAATAACTTAAATAACTTGCCCAAGTTAAAACAGCTTGAAAATCCAGAAAATCTGTCTCTAAGACCTATAACCTTAACTGCTACTCTATGATGCAAGGTCTTCAATAATTAAATACTAAACTAGTAGTGTATAACTGATATTGTGACTTTGAAGTAAGTTAAAAGTAGTTCAGACGGCTGCATAATAAATAGAGTCTTGAAGGATAAATAAGCTTGATAAAGGTAGGTTTTGTCAGAATCAGCAAATAAACAAATACAACTAAAGAACAACTACTGGACAACAAGAAAGGGAAACTCCAAAGGGAATAGTTGGAATCTTGTAGAAGGCCTGCAAGGGAAGAAATTGAAATTGGAATTGCACGTTGGCCAAAGCAGCGCAAATCAATTTGTAAACGATGGATGTCCCTTTGGAAGGCTTCCAGGGAGACACAGCAGTACGGACAGGAAGTAGCCCCCTCTTGATGAGTAAGTCAGTGCCTTCCTGAGAAGGGTAATAGCTTCACCTTTCAGAGGGGCCCAGATGACAGAATGCAAGAAGACGACAGAGCTAATATGATCATTGCATTATAAATTAAAGCATTTAACCACATGGATATTTTTCACCCCCGAAGACAGGATCTTGTCACTTAACAGGACCAATGAAGAAAGAAGCATATTCCTGGCCACAGAGACGCACCACAGCTGCTGTATCTCTGCCTTATTGAGAGTAAGATGGTTTGGCACAGCTACAAGTTCATCTTCTGACCTACCAGAAGATCTTTGTTAACCAGAACATTTCTTCTAGAAAGAGAATAAAATGTAATCATAAAGTAAACCAGACTCTGAAAACACAACAATAGAGGTATGTAAGTTAAAGCTCAGGGTTTAAAGAGTACCAATTTGTGATATCCAGGGTAGAAAAAACTTGTAACACCAACATTAGCAAAAGGGGCACACAGAGTTTTAAAAACTAAATAAAGTATCCTATCACAAACAGAAAGTAAAAAATAAAACTCTCTACTATTGCACGTTTAGCAATATTTGACAAAAACAAAGCCAGGCGTGGGGTGAGGGATGAGGTGAGTGTTGGGAGGAGAGGTGGAAGTCCTTGCCACAAAATGGGCATAGGTGTAATCCTAAAACCTACAGAATCTGTTTAAATACGCAAGGCAATTTATTCTGACCTCTAAATGGACCACTTGGAACAATGTCAAGTACTTCAGGTTCTCAGAGTGGGAGCCTGAACTTTGGGGAAATGAATGCCAAGAACTCAGAACTATTGGACCTGACAGTGAACTCCTTAAAGAAGGGGACATTATTTTATTTACATTAGAATTTCCAGCACGAAGCACAATGCCTAGAAAATACTAAGAGTCTAACAAACATTTGATGGCTAAACAGAGGTATGATGTGCCTGCTAAGATTCTGTGAACTGTAGATGATACAGAATAAGCCTCACCCTGGGATAAAATGGATATCGCTTAGGTGATGTTATCTGAGAAGAGCAGAGGGCCCCTTCTTTCACTGCACATCTCCAACAGCCTTCACGGCAGGCTCAAATGTGACCATTAGAGGGGCAATTCTCAGTGTTAGTCATTGCACTCTCCCCTAGAAGAGTGACCCTGGGAGCAGCAAGCTCATGAAGAACAGTACTTAAATCTAACTGACCTTGCTCTCCGACACACAGGCAGTATCAATAGCCTGCCTGGGAGATACCAAAAGCATGTCAAAAGACAGCTTTAGAATGTGTGGGAAAGAGAATTTTCCTTCACTGGGGTGACTGAAGCTCTGCATGGTCACTTCATCACCAAGAGAAAATCAATCTGATTTAAGTCAACCCAGAGGAAATCTGAGCTGAGAGATGCAGAGGTTCTGAGTCTGGATGATGTTATTAAGTCTCCCTGGACTGAGTTCTACCCAAAGGAAGTTCTCTGGAGCCTTCAGTGAGCCAGTACATTCCCATTTTTGCTAGGCTAATTTGAAGTGGCTTGCTGTCTCTGGATTAAAGCAGGATATCAAGTGGAAATTTTCAGTTTACCCAGTATTACATGGAAATCAAAGCTGAAAACTAAGGTATGCTAAGATCCTCATACTCTAATATATGGGAATTTACTAACGGACTTCCTTGGTGGCTCAGATGGTAAAGAATCTGCCTGCAATTCAGGAGATGGTTCGGTTCGATCCCTGGGTCAGGAAGATCCCCTGGAGGAGGGCATGGCAACCTACTCCAGTATTCTTGCCTGGAGAATTCCATGGACAGAGGAGCCCAATGAGCTATAGTCCATGGGGTCACAAAGAGTTGGACATGACTGAGAGAATTTCAGCATGTTTAGAACAAGCCTTACTACCAATCATTACCATTTCTCCCTGGGCAATAAAATAACTTAGAGGGCAGTGAGGAAGGGAGCTGTTTTAAGTGACATTATTCCATGAAGGAGAAAGAAAATGGATTATCTTGTTACCAAAAATTAAGGGAAGAGGGTTCAAAGGGAATTCATGTTGAGACCATGGAGTGATTACATGAAAAGAATATGGGCAGTTCATTTTCCAATTTTGGCAATCTGGCCAACACACCTCAGTTATCTAAGCCAAGGAAAAGAGAATTAAAGAACAAGGTGAGGCTGGGCAAAGAGGTAGCCAAGAAGCTATCTACCCCATTATTTGACATGTCATGGGTGGATGAATTTCTTGAGGGTTAATAAATAAGGAGACAATTTTCTGAATTCTGTCTTCCCAGACTTCATCAATAAGACTGATCACTAGGAAAAGGGATCTCAATTTCGGGGTGGGCACCTTTTGGAGGGACTAAGGGAGTGGAAAATGTAAAGTCAGGAAATAGGCATTAGGAAGGGAAAGACTTTGGGGAGACTCAACAGAACTCACAGGTGAGAGGACCAACAACTACATCCCTACCACACAGAAGATATTAATGGTTACCTTAAGCCAAACCAATGAGAAGAGCTGGCCAAACAGACTAGAGAAGGAAATGGCAACCCACTCCCGTGTTCTTGCCTGGAGAATCCCAGGGACAGCAGAGCCTAGTGGGCTGCCATCTATGGGGTCACACAGAGTCGGACATGACTGAAGCAACTTAGCAGCAGCAGCCAGAGAACTCAGCCTCATCATGGGCAGTTCAATAAGGTGTTTACTCCATCCCTCTTCTTCTATGTTGCATCAACATGATAAAAGATAAAAGGACGGAGGAGGGAATCAGTTTTTGCAGAACGAAGAGAGGAAAAGAACTTGAGTTTAATTTAAAACTTAAAACAACAAGACTATTCTAATAATTAAAAGTGACTGGAACATTCTGAAATCTAGCCAACACATTATTAAGGTACCTGTTATTAACTGACTGCCTACAATGAAGTAGTGTGGTACTTAACTGTACCATCAGTTCAGTTCAGTTCAGTTCAGTCACTCAGTCGTGTCCAACATTTTGTGACCACATGAATTGCAGCACGCCAGCCCTCCCTGTCCATCACCAACTCCCAGAGTTCACTCAAATTCATATCCAGTGAGTCGGTGATGCCATCCAGCCATCTCATCCTCTGTTGTCCCCTTTTCCTCCTGCCCCCAATCCCTCCTAGCATCAGGGTCTTTTCCAATGAGTCAACTCTTCGCATGAGGTGGCATAGTCCAAAAGAAAAAAAAAAAAAAGAGCAGTAATTGGGAGCTTAAACTCAAGGGAACTGAAAGTCTTCAACAAATGTATTTAGTTATGTCACCCCATGCTCTTATCCTCCTTTAGAAAGAGGACAGCAGATTGCCATTTGCTGTTCTCTCCGTTTTGCTCTCTTGTTGGGGTTACACTCTGCTTGGACATTTAGGACACTTAGGCCTTTTGGTATCTCTTGTGTGTGTGCTCAGTTGTGCCTGTCTCTCTGCGACCCCATGGACTGTAGCCCACCCGGCTCCTCTGTCTCTGGTTTTTTCCCAGGCAAGAATACCAGAGTGGGTTGTCATTTCCTTCTCCATTTGATATCTCTTAAAAAGTGCAACAACAATGACTCCAAAAAAAAATCTAAAATGAGAGTTCTCAAAGAGTCTCTATTCTACTGGTTCAATGCAAGAGTTCAAATATGCCAGTGGGCTTATTTGTGGACTATGCCAGATGATTACAGAGCCTTTGTCAATAAGAAATGACCACATGGAGTGAAGATGGTCACATAAACCTTCTGCAAAAGGGCCTTGGCATTCCATGGCTGTGTGAAATATGGAGGGAATTCATCCCAATAGGAGATTCAAGATGCCTGTTTCTGCAGAAGGCCAGTGGTTAGTTTTACAGGTCACCACAAGCAACATTATTTGTACTATCTCCCAACCCCATTCCCATAACTCACACCAAATTCCACTAGAAGAGGTAATGAAGTCAAAGGGGTGGAGAGGGGAATTAGTAAAGTAAAATGAATTATAATCAACAAGCACACAAAGGAAATTAAACTCAAAATCAGATTATTGTACAAAAATTACACAGTTGGCATCATCAGAGTGAAGTGAAGTCACTCAGTCGTGTCCAACTGCGACCCCATGGGCTGTAGCCTACCAGGCTCCTCTGTCCATGGGATTTTCCAGGCAATAGTCCTGGAGTGGATTGCCATTTCCTTCTCCAGGGGATCTTCCCAACCCAGGGATTGAACCCGGGTCTCCCACACTGTAGACAGTCGCTTTACTGTCTGAGCCACCAGGGAAGTCACAGCCCAATAGGGTAACATTGATTTCAAGACTTGTGCCACCATAAGGCCATGACAAATCCTGTGGCCTGCCTGAAAGTTCACCCACCTCAGCAGGAATGCCAACCTAAAGAAGAGAGCTAGAAGGAAACAGAGCACAGAGTGGCATCAAAAACATTTTTAATAAATAGTTACTAAAATGAGAATAAATGATGAAATACAAGGACTTTTAGGAAGCCTAGAGAATATGAACTACTTTGAAGATTCTGCCAATAAAAGGGATTTCGCAGATTACACTGATAAGGATTTGAAAAAATAAAAAAGAGTACCTTCATAATACTTCCCTTTAATCCCTATTAATCTTAATATTTTGCTTATATTGAATCCCCAGGCTAATTGTGATCTGGAAAATTTAATAACCTAAAATGAAGATAAGTATCAATGGTTAAAAACTTAGCATTTGTATTTTAAGTGGGCCTTTCAATATCTTAGACCAAACTCATATGTAACATGGAAATGTCAGGTAGCGCTACAGGGAGAAGAGGAGCCTTTTGAGGATAGACTTCGAATTTATAAAATTCCTAACAATATTGGCAGCCTGTAACTACACCTTGATGTGTTGTTCTACAAAGCTGGTGTTCTGACCAGTGTTATCAGGGAAATGTTTTGGCATTTTTCCTGTTTTTATAGTAACTGGTGATGAAGTTGAGCTGATCTAATACATGGATCAAACTTCCTTGTGACCACCAAGTCAATGAAACTGTATCCTCATGATGCTGCTATTGTTCTGCTTTTTTTTTTCGTATTACATGAAATTTCCTATAGCCAATGAATAAAACAAATTGGCAAGTACTGTTTCTGACTAGAGCAGCTGAATATTTCATATCCAACTATTTGTTATGAAGCCCTGAAGTGATAACGGAAACCTAAAGTGATTACTTTTCCACTTTGAATGTTTTGCTTGGGAAAAAAAAAGGAAAGTGAACCTGCTGCTAAAGGAGTAATAGGAAGCTGAAACTTACAGCATTCGAAACTCAGCATTACTTATTAGTTGAGAATTCAAAATATCTCTGAGTCACAGTATTTTTGGAACTTGAAGAAGCAATTGGACAGGGATGCCATAGCTAGCTTGACTAGAAACAGCACAACTGCAAAGCAAATAATGTGCACTTTCACCCCCAGTGACCTGGAAATAAGCACAAACAAAATATCCAAGAGCTTAAATTTTAGCTGTGGGAAATTTACTGCAGCTAAATAGGGAAGAAAATAGCTGATCCCAGGGGAAGCAAGTAGATGGCAATGTAGGATGCAATTAAGAGCAGTGCCAAAGTCATTCACCATTACTATGTGCTTAATCCAGTCACTCTGAGCAAAGGTAGCTGCAATGAGGAGCTCTACTCTCTACTCAGTATCTGGGGAATCTAGAGGTTTCTAGCACAAAGACCCATCAGTAGAAGGGCGATGTGACAGAGCATTCAGGGAGATTGGTTGGCTAATGGACAGGGGAATAAATTCTCCCAGAACGCTCCCCGTTCAAACCATTGGAAATGGAGTCACCCTTCAGATCGTCTGTATGCCTGTTTCTTTTTTCCATTTTCAATTTATAATAACAATAACGACCTAGACATAGGACATTTCCTGGACTTTAATGACTGTCTGAGGTTAATGGCCCTCAACTACACCTCAGGCCATCAGCCCCTCCCAGCTGGTCATTAATCTCCAGGAAATATCCTGTTCCAGGGTCATTATTGTTTCAATATCAACTATACCTTAAAAGCTTTATGGATTCTGCAAATATACATCATTTGCCAATAGAGGTTATAAAACCTGTTTAGAATTCTGAAATTATCTGGAGTTTGACCTCTCGGAGATGTTTTGTTCAAAACTAAAATTGGCCTAAGAAAACATTCAACTTCAGACTGTGTTTCTAGTCTAAGACAGAAAGAACACAAAGTTAGAAGAATTAAGAAGGGATTATAAAGCTACTCTTGCCTGAAAAATTCCATGGACAGAGGAGCCTGGCGGGCTGTCCATGGGGTCTCAAAGAGTGAGACACGACTGAGCAACTGAACATATGCACACACATAAAACTACATCAGGGAATTCTCCGGTGGTCCAGTGGTTCCCTGGACTCTGTGCTCCCACTGCAAGGAGCATGTGTTTGATCCCTGGTTGGGGAACTAAATCTGACAAGATGTATGGCATGACCAAAAAACAAAACAAAAAAACTACACCAAATTTCAGTGTAAATTGTTTATGAAAGTTTGAGTGCTAGTTACCCTTTTTAGGAATCCTCCAATTAATGATCACTTTCTAATTGTAAACTTTTAATTAAAGCTAGAGAAGCAATTTTAAAATAAAATGCAGGGTGATCAGAGACCAAGTATTGGTTACCTTAAAAGAAATGACTTCACTGAAAACAAAAATGATGCCACTAAGATGTGGGTTACACTGAATCAATACTCCATAATACCAGTTCCATACTATAGCTGAGGAAATACTCTCTTCCTACTGTCCTTTCCTAGGCTCACTGCAGAATGAACCAGAAAATATTGACAGATGTGGGCACAGATATGGGAGGTTTTTTTTTTAATTTTTTAATCCCAGCAAGATGTTTAATCCCTCTTGTCCTTGTCTTATCTGTAACATATAAAGCAGTTGACTCATATGCTAACAAATAGGAATTCAAAAATGGTAAAAAAAATAGAAGTATATATTTTTAATATTTTACTTAGACCTGAAAAATATAATAACTACATGGGTATTCTTTGAATTGCTTTTTTATTGAAGGTCAGAAATAATCTGAATGTTTCATAAATTTGGTCACAAGTAAACACTTATTTGAGTATCTCATACAAATTGTGTTCACCCAAAACTCACATGTGGAAACCCTAATTCCTAGTATCTGAGACTGTGGCTTTGTTTACAGATAGGATCTTTAAAGAAGTAATTCATTTAAAATGAGGTCATTAGGGTGGGCCACAGTCCTCTATGAATTGTGTCCTTAGGAGAGGCAGCTGGGGCGCTGGCACACAGAAGAATGACCGAGGGAAGACACAGACGACACAGCCTTCCTTAAGCCAAGGAGAGAGGCCTCAGGGGGAATCAACTCCACCAACCTTGATCAGGACACAGCCTCCAGAGTTGGGAGAAAATTAATCTCTCTCGTTTAAGCCACCCAGTCTGTACTATTCTGTTATATGGAAACCCTAGAAAATGCAGAGGAAATACAGGCATTCTCCTGGCCCTCAAGAGGAGACAAATAAACAAAGAGTTTGGTGAAAGGGGTATGGTGAAGTAAATTTTGCATATTATCAACTCAGCAGAATTTTACGCAGTGATGAAAATGACAATTATAGAGAGTATGGGACAACCTGGGAAAATGTCTATAAAATATATTAAGTGAAAAGGCAAAACACTGCAATATAGCTACTCTATGATTACTACAAAGGATGGTTTACTAATAGACAAAAAAAGAAGAAAACTTGGAAAACCAGAGTTTTTGCTGATGTGAATCCTTGATGAACTTTTCATTTTTTATTTCTTTATTGCTGTTATAATAGCAATGATGCAATCGATTTTTAAATATTTAATTTTAATGGTACATTTTCTCTCTTTTTTTTTTTTTCTTTGCCTTCACATTTGGGTTCAAGTTTCCGCTTTTGAGAAAGTTATCCTGAAAGAAAATTCAAAAATATTTTAGGAACCTAAAGATTATACAGAACACAGAGATGTATATATCTTTTTGAATTCGTATTTTTGTTTCCTTCAGATAAATACCCAGAAGTGGAATTGCTAGATCATATGACAGTTCTATTAAGGTTCTGAGAAACCTCCATATCATTTTCTATAGTGGCTGCACCAATTTACATTCTCACCAACAGTGCGCTGCTGCTGCTGCTGCTAAGTCGTTCCAGTCGTGTCCGACTCTGTGCGATCCCACAGACGGCAGCCCACCAGGCTCCCCCATCCCCGGGATTCTCCAGGCAAGAACCCTGGAGTGGGTTGCCATTTCCTTCTCCAATGCAGGAAAGTGAAAAGTGAAAGTGAAGTCACTCAGTCATGTCCGACTCAGCGATCCCATGGACTGCAGCCTACCAGGCTCCTCCATCCATGGGATTTTCCAGGCGAGAGTGCTGGAGTGGGGTGCCATTGCCTTCTCCAAACAGTACGCTAGGGTTCCTTTTTCTCTGCATCCTCACCGACACGTTACTTCTTGTCTTTTCGTTAGTAGCCATCCTGACAGGTGTGAGGTGGTGTCTCATTATGGTTTGGATTTGCGTTTCCCTGATGATTAATGATGCTGAGCATCTTTTCGTGTGACTTCTGGGCATCTGTATGCCTCTTTCTTTGGAAAAACTGTTTATTCAGGTTATTCAGATCTTCTGCCCATTTTTTAATTGGATTGTTTGGGAAGGGGTTGATACCGAGTTGTATAAGTTCTTTGTATATTTTGGATATTAGCTCTGTTAGTGGGAATAGCCATTAAAAGCAAGGACTTAAGGAAAATAATGTACTTGATCCTGTATTCAAAAAATAATGAAGAATCTAAAATGGGATTCTCGAGCCTTGCCTGGATATGAGCTTAAAACCAAGCTCATTTATAAAAAATATCCAAAGTTTTTGCCATAGTAAAGGTGAGGACAAGTGAGGTGAACAGAAGGAAAAGCTCTCCATCCCTGTGAGGCAGCAGGAAGGGCCAGGGAGAGCCCGGGCAGCTCCACTCAGGACTGTCAGGCAGCTGGTCAGACTCCCTGTGGCAGAAGGGTGAGACCCAGCACACAGAGCCTGAGCGCCCAGAATGGAAAAGGGCACGTGTTTTCACAACAGACGTCCACACAAAGGCCACTGCATTTCTGACAGCAATGCAGCAAACCTCACATGTCTCTCAGCAGCTCTTCTGCACGGGGCAGGGCCCAGCACAGGAACGCTAGCAAGCTGATAACCGCTGCCCTAAAGCTGCACGAGGCATTAGTCAAGCCACCTCCTGAAAAGCAAGAAGGATTATATCAAGGACCTTAATTTGCCCCCAAGGCCCTGTTTCCACCTTGGTTTAGCAGTTCTCCCTATAGCAATCTGTAGTTCTCATCCCTCCCAGGCCCCAAGCTTGGGGTTCTGTTGCTCCTACAGGCTTGCCTTTGGTAACCCCTCAAGGAGAAAAGCTCCCCAGGAAGGAGATAGAGCTTTATTTTTATCTCAGTCAAAGTCCCTATCCAATCCATTAATAGTTACAATAACCTTGGTCCAGGGCATTTCCTGGAGAAGCTATAACTGGCTGGGGTTAATGAACTCTCTCTACCATTAATTCCTGGGAGAGGCCATTGGCCTGAATTGTTACTTAATTACTCTTCTGTGTACAGCTTCATAAAGCAACGAAATGCCTTCTTTCAGGAAGGAGGGAGATGGTAATGGGGGTCATCAGAGGCCATTAATTTTACAAATAGTTTATTAGAAACTACAGTATGTTAAGAAGTCACTCTGGCCCACAAATCAACTCAATGCGGTCCTTATTAAGTCGAGACCCAAAACTTCCTAGGTTTCCATGATTCACACACACAAAGTTACAAATGGTGCAGAATCTGGTCAAAGCATACATACCTAGGTGTGCAGAAGTATATTCTTTATATTCTGCAAATGATCTGATCTTCCCCTTTGGCTCTGACTCAAGTTGGCAGAAAAGACTCAATGGGATCAATTCAAGATACCATAGACTTTTCCTGGTTAAAAATCTCCTTCAGGTAACTTCTCAGTCTCGGGAGATTCTCCTTCTCTAGAGCCCTCTTCTCTCCCTGGAGAGTGGCAGGTGCAGGGGAAAGCTGTGTATCCTTGAGGTGGATTGAAGGAGGAGCTTTGGGTCTTCATACCTCTGCTTGTTGCTGGCCTTGAGTCTGCTGGCCTTTCAGGATGCATGCTGGCCCATGCTCCTGATGACCATGACCTTTGCTATTGTCCATGTCGGGTCTCTGGGTTCTGTGTCCACTCCAGCACAACCTAAGGTCTCCCATTCACTAGCCCTCGTAATGGAGCNTACCTCTGCTTGTTGCTGGCCTTGAGTCTGCTGGCCTTTCAGGATGCATGCTGGCCCATGCTCCTGATGACCATGACCTTTGCTATTGCCCATGTCGGGTCTCTGGGTTCTGTGTCCACTCCAGCACAACCTAAGGTCTCCCATTCACTAGCCCTCGTAATGGAGCGCCATCCACACTTCCAGGTCTGGGGGTGCTAAGCTGCACCAGCCTGTTTACAACTGTAACCACTTCCCTCCCACACACACAAACACACTACATCTCCTTCATCCCCTTCACCCATTTATGTTTCCTTCCAGCACTCTTTTGTCATACCAAATAAAATTACTTTACTCATTTATGTTGCTGTTTGTGTTATTACTACCCTCCCAACACCCCTCCTAGAACAACAGTCCCCAAAACTTCTGACACCAGGAACCAGTTTCACGGAAGACAATTTTTCTACGGACAAGGGTGGGACAAATGGTTTCAGGATGATTCAAGGCATTACATGGATTGTGCACTTTATTCCTATTATTATTACATCAGCTCTACCTCAGATCGTCAGGCACTACATCCCGGAGGTGGGGGACCCCTGCCCTAGAATGTAAACTCCATGAGGGCAAGTGTCTCGACTGTTTAGCGTACTCTGTCTCTCTAATGCTTAGAACAGTGCCTGGAATACAAAGGGGCTCCTTCAACAGCTTCAGTGTTTGTCAAATGAATGAGTAGTTAGCTGGCTACATGATGGGATTAGACTGCTGGCCGTAAGACTCAGACTTTCTATATTAGTTACACTTGGGCAGTGAGAGAGCACAATCTACCAGAGAAGTAAAAAACAGGGGCTACCCCATTCATACGGCCCAGAAATCAGACCCATTCAACCACTGCTGCCAAAGGGAAGACATGGCCATGAGACACATACACCCAGCTAGCCTCTTAAGTCTCCATCGATGGTGAGAAACCGTTGCCACCCAAACCACTGTGACATGCTGCTCCACCCTCCCCATGTCAACAGCAAAGTCACGGAGGTTCCGAGAATCTATTGCACAGTTTCACTGGGGAAAGATTTGACGCTTCAGCAGCTAACTGCCTAGGGCAGAATCAGGAAGACCACACACATCAGAAGGGAGGTGGAGTTTATGGAAGAAATGGAGATAAAGGGGAAACCAAGGAGGCACAGCAAGCCAAATTATTTACTTCTGCTTGGTTTTTCTGAGACCTATTTAATACTAAGATCTTAATATCTGGAGATTCTTACAGACACCAGGCTAGAGAGCGCAGAGATTACTTTTTGGAGAAGTTATACACCTACACCCATGTCCATGAGCTCTTTAGGAAAGCAACTGGGCCTGGAGCAGAAAGGGACTTAAGAACAATTGATAACTATTGATTCTTATTGCAGCGTATACATTCCAAAGGATTTTATGTAGGTGAACTATCTCCGAATATATCTGTAGCAGGATATATGCTGAAATATTTAGTACATACTGTATCCTCACTGCACCCTTACTGAGTCATAATCAGATCATGAGCAGAAAACCAAAACGCTGAATTTTGTCATGGTGAAACCATGAAGTTGGTGGGGAGAAACCAGTTAATTTTGTTTCTGTATTTGGAGGCTCTAAGCTAGTTATTCTATTTCATAAATGGACCCATTTCCCCAGCTCATTAGATACATCTCTGTGATATTTTAGGGAAATCTACAATGGAAGAACAAAAGGAAGATCAACTAGAATATGAGTAAGTAATCATAATTATACAAAGCCACATCCAAGGACCAAGGTATAAAGAAGGGCTGCTGTTGATGTCTTCCTTCACGTCCTCCTAGTCTTCCTCTCTCCATACTATCTATCCATCCCCCACTGCAGTCCACCCCAAGCACTTTGCCCTCCTGAAGGGATAGCGTTTATAAATTTTCCCTTCTAAGTGATAGCTATTGTAAAGTCCTTCCAAGGTAGGACTTCCTTTTCCAAAATCATCCCTCATTCTTACTCAAAAATCTCTCTGCCTCACTAACTTGTTTGTGGCTAATTATTTAAAAAGCAAACTACTTAACTGATACAAGAAAAGTTTACTGAGAGCTTCCCATGTGCCAGGTACCCTTTCTAGACCACTCTAGTGTGAACTTTTATTTTATTCAAATTTACTTCAAAAAGATGTTTGCATTCTTGAAAGCGTATGCATGGATCACATCTGTTAACTCAATGGAGTGATTGTCATGGTACACTTTCCAGCTTTGTAGCAGGCACTGGACAGAAGTTTTAAGATAAGAAGGAAGGGAAAGACTAAAGCCCTCCTTGCCAGTGGAAATCATTTGTGCCTCTGCATGAGGCTGGGCCCAATCATTAGGAATGTGCCAGCTACCTGGATAAAAGTGCTCAGTAAAAGTGGATGGCATGAGCAGATTCCGTAAACAATTTTTCTGAGAAACCAGTGCAGAGGGCTGTTTAAGGAAGCAAGACTTCTCCTGGAACCAAAGTAGAGGCACAGTAGTATATCAAGCACTTTGGCTGAGAAAGCCGAGAAAAACCCCCCTTGCCAAGCAAGTTGAGACTTACTGAAACAAATTGTAGAGCATGATTAAGAAATATAATTTCCTAAGAATAAAAATGGAAAACTATGTTCCCAGAAACAACCAGGTTAATGAATTTAATGCCTTTTAGATATGCCCTTTAGTCCAAAGATTACTGACCTTAAAATAACTGGCCCTTGTTCATTTTGGGGACTGAGTCTACAGGTCAGAGAAAGTGGAAATCTTAAGATTGGCCCAGTCAAAGAAGAACATTAACAGTTTGAATATGGACCTTGAAAGGGATATGCAGAGAATAGATGAAGCAAATCAGGACCTTCTTGTCAAAATCCACAAGAAAGAAGATGAGATTCAGAGGTGAGTGTTGGGGTTCCATGTGGAAAGTACTCAGTCCAGAGAATGGGATGGGAAAGAAGAGACAAAACTGAATTTTCCAGGTTGTTCTAGATATCTAAATCTTGTACAGCAAAGTTTCTCCTTCATCCTTTGGCATTTCTCTACAGCTCAAACCTGAACTACAGCAAGTTTCAAGGAGATTCCTAAAAAATTGGGTGATATTTACCTGAGTTGAAAGAACATTGAGGTATTTGACTTGGAAATTAGAGGAATCTTACTTTTCCTGCCTTGAAAGTGATTCTAAGAATCCAGGAAAGAAGGATATCCAACTTGAGATTCATATTTATGGTCGCAGAGGTACCCTTGAAATTGATCTGTGTGTTTTATCAGTGCTGAAACTGAGTTCCTCACAGTGTGTGCTTGTGTCGTCCAGGTTGGAAAATGAGATCACTCAGACCAGAGACCTGGCAGAGGATGAGGAGTGTGAGAAGGAGAACAGCACCACGATGGAAAGGGAAAGAGCCTTGCAGGAGGTGGAAGAAGAGACTGCCAGACTGGTAAGCAAGAAACCAGGAAGTGCTATTCGGCAGGTTACATTCATCATCCTGGCTCTCATCAGCAGTCAGATAAGAGTTGCTCAGTCATGTCTGAGTCTTTTTGACTCCATGAACTGCAGCACACCAGGCTTCCCTGTCCTTCACTATCCCCAGGAGTTTGCTCAAACTCATGTCCATTGAGTTGGTGATGCCACGCAACCATCACATCCTCTGTCGCCCCCTACTCCCCTTGCCCTTAATCTTTCCCAGCATCAGGGTCTTTTCCAATGAGTCAGTTCTTAACATCAGGTGGCCACAGTATTGGAGCTTCCATTTCACCATCAGTCCTTCCAAAGAATGAAACAGTCTCTCCTTTTTACATACACTGTGTAGTCAACTCAAAAGTTGCGGCAGGATGTCACCATGCATGGAAAGGAATGTGTGGAGGTTAGAGTTTCTTTGGTAATATTTAGTACTGGAAAGCTCTGTGTGTGGGCATCTCTGTCCCCGGTAAGTTGGCATGTATGTATTGAGATCAAACCACAGGTTCCTAACCTGACATTATGCAGTAAGATAGAGTTCTTGCAGGAAAAATCACTGGAGTGAAATGGAGAAAAATTAACTTCAAAAAAAGAAAAAAGATGATGATGTGCACATGGCCACTTGCACTCTGCTTCTTTCTCTCAACAGGAAAGGAAGAATGAGTCCCTGGTCCACAGCATAGCAGAACTTGAAAGAAAGGTGGGATAGGGCTCTTGTGTTCCCTGGTGTTCCTGCTGCATGCGCCGTCATCAGAGAGGCAAGGGAGCAAAAGTGATCACAGGGGATTCCACATGTCAGACCAGCCTGTGCTGGGGTGGTAACTACTCTCCTGAGACTTAGCCCAACAATATAAATAAATTCCACAGATCTTCCCTACAAGTATCAGATGATAGAAATGGGTGGGGTATTCAGGATATTCAGTGATACAATGGGTTCTTCATTGTGTTATAAGGAAAAGGATTCCAATAGACATTTTGGAAGTGATTGGCTGGCAACTTTGTAGTGAGAATTAATTTTACTTTCTACAGAGACTTTTAAAAATACTTAATTCTTAAGGATTCCCTTTTATTCATCTAGACATTCCCTTTATCTTAACTCCTGCTCAGAATACAGTGGGCTTCCTATGTTTATCATGCTTCCTGACCCAGATCTGCAGCCCTGAGTAACACGGGTTAGGAGTTTGGAAGAGTACCCCTGTCTTGAGCAGATCTAGCTTTGATGACCAAGACTAGTGGGAAGAAATTGGAGGCAGAATAAAAATGTTTTCAAGGGTACCAAGTATCCAACAAAAGACCATCTCCTGACAGCTTATATCAAGGCCAAATTACCAGCCCACACACACCAGAGAATATCTTTGTCTTTTTTGGGGGNCAGGCTCCCCCATCCCTGGGATTCTCCAGGCAAGAACACTGGAGTGGGTTGCCAGTTCCTTCTCCAATGCAGGAAAGTGAAAAGTGAAAGGGAAGTCACTCAGTCATGTTCGACTCTTTGTGACCCCATGAACTGCAGCCCACCAGGTTCCTCCATCCATGGGATTTTCCAGGTTTTCCCTCATACAGCCATACAAATGATGTGTTCTCAAAGAAACCAGTCCAAGAGCAGAGACAGTTTAAAATGGAAGCAAGAAGGAACAGTAGCTGAGGGTGCTCTCTATGGAGAAAAGGCCAATATATACACCACTGCTCTGCACCAATCACAGCACTCTTTCCTGATGATCCCAGCATGGTCCTGAATCTTTCACTGCACAGAGTGCCAAGGGCATCTACCACCATCTAACCAGAGCTGGCCTATGAGTTAAAACATAGGAAGCAATAGTTTCTTTATGATACAGCTTCCATGTTTGTACGTCTTTAACATCATGATGTTACCAGCACATATGCAAAAGTCTGAAGGAAACTGATGTGGACATAGAGCACCAGATCTCTGGGCCTGCTTGGCATCTTATGGCAGCAAGTACATAGATAAATCTTACTGGACTTGAGTTGTAGTTTATATTTTCTTTAGAACCAAGGCTGACATTCATCAGGAATTTTATATTGTTGAGATATACAGTCTTTATAACCATAGAAAGGAGAAGTCATCTCTTCTTTAAAAGCACATATCAACAATTGAATATTATCCTTGAAGTCCTCCAGATGTTTGAATATTTATTAGACTCTATGACTGTAGTTCTCACTGCTCTGAAGAGGTTATTCTGGTCTCAAGCTTATGTATTCCATTCAGCAAGCAAAACTCCCGAAATAAATGAAGTCTACCTCTCTAGAACCAAGCTTGGCATGCTCCCCAGTGTGTCCCATCATCTAATCCCAGTGGCTCATTCATTATTCCTTGTGGCCACCTATCAGAGAAACAACAAGGTGTATTCATCAAGATTATGAGAGTACCATGAGATGGTTCAATTACTTACAAGGTTTGAGCAATCCCTGTGGAGAGGCTACCTGAGCAGGTGACCAGCTAGCACGCCACTTCATCTCACTCAAGCTATAGAATCAAATTTGTAACCCACAAAGCTACTTTCTAATTCCAGTTCCTCAAGCGTCATTTCCACAGTTTTAAAATGTGATCATAATTTCTCTTCCTTTTTATCTCACAAGGAAGTTAAATGGAAAATAACTGATAAAACATTTGGAAGAGAAATGTCATAGAAATCCAGAGTATATCCTCATCTTTACATTTTTATAGCTTTCAAGTTTTATCTCTAGAATAAGTTTGTGTAGCCTACAAACTTCTCAAAGGGTCACTGGCTAATCCAAAGGTAAGGGTATAGTTGAGAGAGCCCAGGAAGAAGACTCAGAGGACCTGCGATCCAGGCCTGGTCCTGCCACTTACTAGCTGTATGACCTTCCCTTTCTGTCTCCTTTCTTTCCTATCATAATATTAAAAGGTGATGCAGTTACATATATATGCATATGTGTATATATTTATATGGGTTTCCCAGGTGGCTCGTGGTAAAGAATCCGCCTGCCAATGCAGGAGACACGAATTCAATCCCTGGGTCAGGAAGATCCCCTGGAGGAGGAAATGGCAACCCACTCCTGTATCCTTGCCTGAAAAATCCCATGGACAGAGAGACTGGCAGGCTGCAGTCCATGGGGTCGCAAAGAGTTAGACATGACTGAAGGACTGAGTGTACATACACACATCCATATATACACACACACATTTGGCTTTGAAAATTTCATCTCCTTATGTGTATGAAAAAAAATCTGTAAAATTTTATCTAAAATAACATTTAATTAACAGTTCAATGAATACTATTTGGCAGTGATAATAGCCTCCAGATATTGTTTATTCATCACTGTCCTTTCTTCTCCTAGGATGACTCTCTCCAAAAGAAGAAAGCAGGGTTCTGTAAAAGGTAAGTAAATATCATTGAGTAAACTTCCCAGAAAACTAGTTCTACTTAGCTACTCTGGCAGAGAACAAAGTCTAGCCACACAACCACACATACACAGAGTCAAGTCAACAATGACTGCATTTCTCAGTCAATGTTATGACTTCCTTGCCTGAAGGTGATTACCAATCTCAGCTTTCCAATATTAGAAGCCAGTGACCTAGCAGTAATTAGAAATAGGAATCTCATTACCTAGAAGAGATGTGGTAAGTCTCTTCTTACTCCTTTTTCCCTTTAACACTTTCAACTAGTTTGATGTGTATGGTTTTCCAGTAACATCAGTACTGCGGAGATCCTTCTGTGGTTCATAAGCCTGATGAATTGGGTCTTTACACTATTGTATGAGATATGCCTCCCTCAAACTTTGCTACATCAGCATACTACCTCTTAATGTAAAAAACAAAAATAGGGAGAGAATTTCTAAATGCAAGGATACCACTGCCTAACAACAGATAAAAGGGAGAGAAAATGATTGTGAAAAAGAGATAGCAACTAACTGTATCCAGCACACAATAACTGCTCAAAAATCTTGTTAATACAAATAAGAACTCAAAGTTCAAACAACTGAGTAGANCGACTGAACTGAACTGAACTGAACTGAAGGTGATTATATGTGTGCTAACTCACTTCAGTTGTGTCTGACTCTTTGCGACCCTATGGACAGCCACGTAACTTCCTCATCCACACCAAAGTTCACAGTCTTGGCCCTTGTTGTAACCTCTGCATGGAACATATTTCCTCCAGATCTCCATTTGGCTAATATTTATCATTTAGACTTCAAGTATCATCAGAGAGGCCTTCACAAACTACCTATAATAGCTCTTACTCCATCACTCACTCTCAGCACACTTCTGTGCTTTTACTTCTTTCACAGCACTTATCATGATCAGGTTGACTTATTTGTTACATCCCCCACCTAGAATGTCATCTCTGTGAGGCAGAGGGCCTATCAGTCCTGCTCATCACTGTAAACTCAGTACTCCTCTTGCCCTTTCCCTGTCATTCCAGTAGAGTGGCCGATATAAAATGGCTTTCATCAAATATTCAAGGAAAGAAAAGAGGAATACAGGGAGGAAGAAAGAAGTGAGTAATGAAATATATAAAAGCAAAGGGGATAGTGACGTTTTCAAGAGTGATTTTTTTCGAAGAGAAATAGTTAAGGAGGAAGGAAGCTAAGAATCGAAGTTTAAGGGCGAAGGGAGCACTGATGAATGCTCAATGTTTTCACCAGGTAGCTGCACAGGATGGTCTGACTGCTCTCCAACAAAGAGATATCTGAAATGTGCCTGACGCACTTCAACCACCCATGAGATAAACTTTGTGAAAGCATTTCAGAATGAAATTCTGTTTTTGCCTTGCTGAGTTACCAGCCTCCTTTTCTGTCTATAGGTTAAATTACAACAACTGGAAGCCTCCTGTGCGGACCAAGAGAAGGAGCTGGCCAAGGTAACCACAAACTTCAATGTTACTTCTCCCAAATTAAGGGAAATGTGATTCTTGGTCCAACAATCTAACACATTCTTCAAATGATGGAGTTATAATAACCTTCTTCTTCCAAAACTACATGGGATCAGGAGGATAAGAAGGAAAGGAGGATGAATACAGTATTCTAGGTTACCTACTATTTAACATATCTACAGGATACATTCCATAATGTCTATTTTCCACAAATTAGTATCTATTCTTCTCCCAACTGTTCCCAAATAATCCCCGTGAGACTATAAAGTATATCCTCAGAAAATGAGTTTATATGTACAAAAGACATATTTAGAAAAAACAGAAGCCTACATTTAGGGTCTTGTGCACAGGAGGAAACAAATATACTATTGTTCTTATATAAATTCCCTGGGAAATTTTAAGACTAATAAATTTTGCTTCCCAGGTAATAGAAGACTATGCATTCGTGGCCCAACTCTGTGAGGATCAAGCTCTCTGCATAAAGGTACAGCCTCTCAGTCAAGAGATAGCAAAGGGTTTGTTCAGGTACACAGTGAAATGGAAATAGGTTTTTCAAAGAAGACCATCTGGAATAATTTTAACTCTTCAAGGTGTCACTCCAAAAGGACTTTACAGTCTTTGACACTCCACCACCAATATCATTCTTTTACCTCCCTGGTCTCCCAGCCCCTAGTGCCTTTAACTTAATGGTGAGCACTTTTCCTATTTATAATTCCAATTATTCCCAGGGGCCTGTCCAATGGTGAAATGTAGTGAGAGATCAGTAATGGTGGAGTGAAGGCTAGGAAGGAGGAAAAGTGGCAGTGGGAATATCAAACATTTATGTTATAATGTAATAATGTGTGTTTATTATGATGAGGAAAAGCACAGGGCTTTAATTAGTAACTGTGCTTTCCTTTATTTCTCTTTGAAGAAGTACCAGGAAACTTTGAAGAAAATAGAAGAAGAACTAGAAACTCGGTTCCTTGAGAGAGAAGTGTGAGCTTTGGCAAACAAAGGAACATCCTGGTTTTAGTGGTAACTCCATCTCAGCCTGGCTCAGAGCAAACATCTCTCTGACTAATTCCAATTTGGAATTGCATGAGCCCTGACACCACATATCTTTCCCCTCCATAGTGATCAGGTCAACTCCACCTATACTATACCAACTTTATTTTTTTTTTTAAGGCAAGATAAATGAATTCATATACTGCTATTGTATAAATATACAATCTTTTTAAACAGCACCATTTTCAAGTGTATACACAATATGATTATAATAAACCAAATTTAAAATGCAGGTCCTTTCCAAGCTTTCTTAAAAGACTCTAGAAATGCATTTCCCTTCCTAACTTTATCATATTACCAATTATTTGGGTTTATATTAAGGCCAGGAACATGTGCCTTAAAAAGGACTAGTGGTCACACACCTTGATAAGCAGAGCATGCCTTATATTTCACAGAAAAGGCCTTATAATAATACCATCCTCACTTACCCCAAATATACAGAAATTAAACCATATGGGATAGGCATGACACCTTCAGACACCTGGTAAGGCTATCATATTATGAAACTCAAACTGTATACTATTATACTATATTAAACATAAAAGAAAAGCCTCCCCACCCCCGCAAAAAAAAAAAAAGACTCCTTAAGTTTGTCAGAAGAGTTCAATTCTTTTGTGTCCGACTCTTTGGAGATTCTATAGACTGTAGCCCTCCAAGTTCCTCTGTTCATGGGATTTCCCAGGCAGGAATACTAAAGCGGATTTCCATTTCCTCTTCCAGGGAATCTTCCCAGCCCAGGGATTAAACCTATGTCTCCTGCACTAGCAGGCAGATTCTTAACCACTGAGCTACCTGGGAGACACTTAAATTCTTTAATTTAAATCAAAAACTTCACTTCAATTTCTTGACCCTCTTTAGAAGCTAAATCTTAATTCAATCAAGAAGTATCTCTATTTATTAAATATTTTGGAATCTTAGGATGAAGAGAAAGAGACCCAAACTGCATAAAGCCTCTAACTAAGCAGGCACACACGGTGGCCTGGTGTCCAAGGCACCGGGACCTGGAGGCTCTCACCCTTAAAGGACACCTTCAAGTCTCCCAAAATCCTTCCTGAGTACTAGGTATGGCTTGACTGCTAAGTTAAGTTTCTAAACCAAAACTATTCAACAAAAATTTATGTGCTATCTATTAAGTATCCACTAAGCCATTTACTGAGTACTTCAAAAACAGGTAATATGACTGAGGAAATTATTTTTTAATTAATTTAAATAGCTGCATGTAGCAAATGGCTACAATAGTGGACAACATAGCAGTAGAATATAAAACTTTTTAAATAACCACCATATAGTATGAATCTCCGTGTGCACTTTATCCAATCTCTGTCTTGGTTCTTTTACCCCTAGGTCAAAAGTTATGTGCAAGAACTCCACAAGCAAAGAGTATAACAAGGTAAGTACCCACTCCATCTTCAGCTTCTTCAGCATCATTGCCTTTCAAAGGAGTTTCCAAAATTACTATAAGCCACCAAACATCTATCAATCTTCCCATATGCATTTTCCAAGAACAGTACTAGATGTAGTTTCAAAGCATTTCAACCTTAAACCAAGAGGACACTAGGAACAACTGTTTTCCCTCCTGCTGCTGCTGCTGCTAAGTTGTTACAGTCGTGCCGACTCTGTGACCCCATAGACAGCAGCCCACCAGGCTCCCCCATCCCTGGGATTCTCCAGGCAAGAACACTGGAGTGGGTTGCCAGTTCCTTCTCCAATGCAGGAAAGTGAAAAGTGAAAGGGAAGTCACTCAGTCATGTTCGACTCTTTGTGACCCCATGAACTGCAGCCCACCAGGTTCCTCCATCCATGGGATTTTCCAGGTTTTCCCTCATACAGCCATACAAATGATGTGTTCTCAAAGAAACCAGTCCAAGAGCAGAGACAGTTTAAAATGGAAGCAAGAAGGAACAGTAGCTGAGGGTGCTCTCTATGGAGAAAAGGCCAATATATACACCACTGCTCTGCACCAATCACAGCACTCTTTCCTGATGATCCCAGCATGGTCCTGAATCTTTCACTGCACAGAGTGCCAAGGGCATCTACCACCATCTAACCAGAGCTGGCCTATGAGTTAAAACATAGGAAGCAATAGTTTCTTTATGATACAGCTTCCATGTTTGTACGTCTTTAACATCATGATGTTACCAGCACATATGCAAAAGTCTGAAGGAAACTGATGTGGACATAGAGCACCAGATCTCTGGGCCTGCTTGGCATCTTAAGACAGCAAGTACATAGATAAATCTTACTGGACTTGAGTTGTAGTTTATATTTTCTTTAGAACCAAGGCTGACATTCATCAGGAATTTTATATTGTTGAGATATACAGTCTTTATAACCATAGAAAGGAGAAGTCATCTCTTCTTTAAAAGCACATATCAACAATTGAATATTATCCTTGAAGTCCTCCAGATGTTTGAATATTTATTAGACTCTATGACTGTAGTTCTCACTGCTCTGAAGAGGTTATTCTGGTCTCAAGCTTATGTATTCCATTCAGCAAGCAAAACTCCCGAAATAAATGAAGTCTACCTCTCTAGAACCAAGCTTGGCATGCTCCCCAGTGTGTCCCATCATCTAATCCCAGTGGCTCATTCATTATTCCTTGTGGCCACCTATCAGAGAAACAACAAGGTGTATTCATCAAGATTATGAGAGTACCATGAGATGGTTCAATTACTTACAAGGTTTGAGCAATCCCTGTGGAGAGGCTACCTGAGCAGGTGACCAGCTAGCACGCCACTTCATCTCACTCAAGCTATAGAATCAAATTTGTAACCCACAAAGCTACTTTCTAATTCCAGTTCCTCAAGCGTCATTTCCACAGTTTTAAAATGTGATCATAATTTCTCTTCCTTTTTATCTCACAAGGAAGTTAAATGGAAAATAACTGATAAAACATTTGGAAGAGAAATGTCATAGAAATCCAGAGTATATCCTCATCTTTACATTTTTATAGCTTTCAAGTTTTATCTCTAGAATAAGTTTGTGTAGCCTACAAACTTCTCAAAGGGTCACTGGCTAATCCAAAGGTAAGGGTATAGTTGAGAGAGCCCAGGAAGAAGACTCAGAGGACCTGCGATCCAGGCCTGGTCCTGCCACTTACTAGCTGTATGACCTTCCCTTTCTGTCTCCTTTCTTTCCTATCATAATATTAAAAGGTGATGCAGTTACATATATATGCATATGTGTATATATTTATATGGGTTTCCCAGGTGGCTCGTGGTAAAGAATCCGCCTGCCAATGCAGGAGACACGAATTCAATCCCTGGGTCAGGAAGATCCCCTGGAGGAGGAAATGGCAACCCACTCCTGTATCCTTGCCTGAAAAATCCCATGGACAGAGAGACTGGCAGGCTGCAGTCCATGGGGTCGCAAAGAGTTAGACATGACTGAAGGACTGAGTGTACATACACACATCCATATATACACACACACATTTGGCTTTGAAAATTTCATCTCCTTATGTGTATGAAAAAAAATCTGTAAAATTTTATCTAAAATAACAATTAATTAACAGTTCAATGAATACTATTTGGCAGTGATAATAGCCTCCAGATATTGTTTATTCATCACTGTCCTTTCTTCTCCTAGGATGACTCTCTCCAAAAGAAGAAAGCAGGGTTCTGTAAAAGGTAAGTAAATATCATTGAGTAAACTTCCCAGAAAACTAGTTCTACTTAGCTACTCTGGCAGAGAACAAAGTCTAGCCACACAACCACACATACACAGAGTCAAGTCAACAATGACTGCATTTCTCAGTCAATGTTATGACTTCCTTGCCTGAAGGTGATTACCAATCTCAGCTTTCCAATATTAGAAGCCAGTGACCTAGCAGTAATTAGAAATAGGAATCTCATTACCTAGAAGAGATGTGGTAAGTCTCTTCTTACTCCTTTTTCCCTTTAACACTTTCAACTAGTTTGATGTGTATGGTTTTCCAGTAACATCAGTACCGCGGAGATCCTTCTGTGGTTCATAAGCCTGATGATTGAGTCTTTACACTATTGTATGAGATATGCCTCCCTCAAACTTTGCTACATCAGCATACTACCTCTTAATGTAAAAAACAAAAATAGGGAGAGAGTTTCTAAATGCAAGGATACCACTGCCTAACAACAGATAAAAGGGAGAGAAAATGATTGTGAAAAAGAGATAGCAACTAACTGTATCCAGCACACAATAACTGCTCAAAAATCTTGTTAATACAAATAAGAACTCAAAATTCAAACAACTGAGTAGATATTAGCCCTTAGGNTAAAAAACAAAAATAGGGAGAGAGTTTCTAAATGCAAGGATACCACTGCCTAACAACAGATAAAAGGGAGAGAAAATGATTGTGAAAAAGAGATAGCAACTAACTGTATCCAGCACACAATAACTGCTCAAAAATCTTGTTAATACAAATAAGAACTCAAAATTCAAACAACTGAGTAGATATTAGCCCTTAGGGAATCACCATCATTGCAAAGTAAAATTAGTATTGAAGCCTCTTCATTTTTAAGAAAAGGTCAAATTATGTTCAATGTTTAAGAAGGCATAGAGAGAGATCAATTTAAAGTGATATGACGTGATTTAGAAAGAGTCCCATCAAATGGTTAACATAAAATTATTGGTGCTTAAAGTCCAGCTCCAACTGTCTGGAAAACTTGCTTAAGAGGCATACTCTTTCATACCAGATAAGTGAAGTATTACATATTCCAATATCCCTAAATGCATGTTCCAGAATTTTCCCTAGAACTCCTAGGCCACCTTCACCAATAATTCAGAAACAAGTGCCCAGCATGGGATTACCCACGTGAACTCCTAGGATAAAAATTTTTTGCCTTAAAGAGAGTTAGTAGCCTAAAGAAAAGTTAGTAGCCTAAAGTCCAGCAAATCTACCTTATCACATCAAACTGCAAATGTCTTTCCTCTTGTCCTGATCCACTTCCTTGGGACACTGGCATATGTGTGCTGATAAGAAAGCAAGGCTGTTACTGAGATTGTCCCTAGGCATGTCCTTCCAGAGACGTCATCCCAGACCCTTCTCATGAATACGGTATCCAACATCAAGGAAAGTGGTGGGAAGAGGATTGTAAACAGCTTTTGATTCTCATTTTGACCAAGATCCTGTACTAGAATGGATCTTGTCACCAAATAACTCTACAGGAAAACTTCAGAAAACTGGAGGGGAAGGGCTGTTTTTGACTGGTGAGTGGAGTTGAACGGTGAATTTGTCCTGGGGCAGAATGCAGCCTGCCACCCCTTGATGAGAGTAATATAGCAAAGGAAACAGGGGAGGTATGCTCATGTTGATCATATTAAAACCACAAATGCAAAACAATTAATCAGTTAAAAAAGAAATCAAGACTACCATAAGGAAATTTACAGCAATGCATTAGGAAATATTAAAGGTAACATGAATGAAAGAGGAAAATACTAAGATCATGGGTAGCAGGCTTTAATATCATAAATATATCAATGGTCTCCAAATAATGAATAAAATCAATTCAATTCCAATCAAACTCCCCAAAAGATTTTTCATGAAATTGAATAAAGTGATAATAAAATATAGCATATATGGGAGAGTAAAGGGTCAAATAAAGACCTGGGCAATTTTAAAGGAGAGTTAAGGAGTGAGAAACATGTCCTTTGAGATATCAAGACTTACTAAGAAGCTACAGTAATTATGATGGTGTGATACTATCACAAGAATAGAAAAGTCAACCAATGGAATATAACAAAGAGCTCAGAAACAGTGTATGTACAGAAACTTGATATATGGCAGTGATTATATGTAAGAGGGGAAAGAAAGGATTGATTGTTCAATAAATCTGGTGGGGGGGAAATGGCTATCTAAATGAGAAAAAATAAGATTGAATCACTACTATACAGTATAGCAAAAATCAAGCCCAGATAATTAAAGATGTAAATATCAATTTTTAAAAACTTACAAAACTCAGTATTAGTCATCTATTGCTACATAACAAATTGCCCCCAAATTCAATGACTGCAAACAGCAAACATTTTATCAACTCATATTTTCTGTGCGTCAGAAATCTGTGAGCTACTCAGCTGGGTGGTTCTAGTTCAGGGTCTGTTTTGAGGATGCAGTTAAGATGTTGGCTGAAATTACAGTCATTAGAAGGCTTGGCTGAGGCCAGAGGATCTATTTCCAAAGGAGCTTACTCACACAGCTGGTTGTTGGCAGGAGGTCTCAGTTCCTCCTAACAAGGACCTCTCCAGCAGGCTGCCTGTGTGTCCTCACAAACTCACAGCTGGCTTCCTCCTGAAAGCAAGGAGGAAGCTTCAATGCTTTTAGTACATAGCCTAGGAAATCACACACTGTCACTTCCATGATATGCTGTTCTTTAGAAGCAAGTCATTCAAGTCTATTCCATACTCCGATGAAAAGGAAGTTCTCAAAAGGAGGAGTAACAGAGAATTTGTGGACATATTTTTAAACTACCATAAAGATTTAATAGAAAATAGTATCTTTCAGGCCAAGGGGTAGAGAATGACTTTTCAAACAAGATACAAAAAGCATTCATTCTAATTAAAGGAAAGGTTGATAAATTAGACTTTATTAAAAATAAATTTTGGAAAAAAACAACTTTTGTTCTTCAACACCTTAGAGCAGGTGAAAGTTATAAACTAGAGGGAAAATATTCAAAATATACACAATGGCAAACAACTGATATCAAGAATATACAAAGTTTTCCTACACATTAATAAGAAAGGCTCAAACAGCATAATAGATAAATGGGCAAGAGGAATCACGTAAGACCAATAAACATATGGACAAATGTTCAGCTCCATCGGTCATTAGGGAAATGCAAGCTAAGACCATAATGATATATTACTTTATACACATTTGATTGGCAAAAGCTTTAAAATCTGTCAATACCAGATGCTGAAGAGGGTGTGGAGCAACAGAAACCCACCCTGCTAATAGACCATAAATTGGAGCAAAAACAATTTTCCAAAACAAAAACAAACAAAACAAGATACCTTTAAATAGTGATCGTGCTGAAAGATAATTAAACATGGTGATGGGAGAGTAGCTGGAAGACCAGCATATGGAAAGAGGTTGCCTTTAAAGGGAGTTGTTAGGAGTTAGAGACATTTGAATATTAAAGAATCAGACACGCATTTAGGTACGACTGTTTTGTTCCAGGTTTTCTAACCTCTAGTTACCAGTTTCTCGGCTTTCTCTTTCCAGGATTTTTCAACACTTCTTTTTCACCACCCTGTTTTTCATCAGACTGCTGGGCTACTTGTTGTTCCATTTAAGTTTTATAGATCCAGATCTCTTTGTCAACATATTGCCCAAGATACTGAGCAGGAACATCTTGTGGAAGCTAAGATGTTTCCTCTTTCCATGTCTCACACTTGAGACAGAGGACATGTTACCCCACTGATCCCAAGAAATATCCTTGAGCAAAAGAAGACAAGTAGCATCTGAGCCACAGACTAGGAGACGCAGAACTTGTGGAGGGAAGAGGTTTTCTTCAGTTTTTCCCTTGAGGTTTGCCTACTTCATTACCATCCCACCTTGCACTGTCTTTCCAAGATTAACCTTGTCCAGTAAAGAGCTCTGACAATGGATTCCTGTGGCTATGTGGATAAGCTAAATAGAGCCAGAGAGTAAACAGAGTAGACCATTCTTAGAATAATATCAGAGAAGCTGAACAAAGAGTTGATCACTTCTTCTGGTGAATCTTAAAAATTTAAGACACTGGATCCCTGCAAAGCAGAAGATTGTTCATTACTTATATTAGGACTCTTTGGTTAACAATTGCCTTCGTTTAAGTTAATGTATAAATCGACAGCACACAAAAAAGTATTGCCTCATGGAACTAAGAATCTGGGACTCCAGGCATGGCTGGATCCAGAAGTCTGAAAGCAATGTCAGGGGAGCTTCACCCTTCTCTCTTCTCATTGAATGGGCATTTTCCATTTAGCAAGAGGATGGTACCAACAGCCTAAGCCTCATATTACGAGAGTTGCAGCCTTAGCAGAATGAAACCATCTTTTCTAATAGCTCCAGCAGAAAAGTCCAGATAAACTGACTTAGTTGGGATCAGCTGTCTACCCCTGTCCCACAATCAGTATAGCCAAATGGATGGGAATACTCTGATTAGTCAAGCACGAATCCGTGAACCATGTGCCCAGCCTCTTGAAAGGAACAAGGTAGGCAAGGGGACAAGAAAGAGATAAGGAATCAGCCCCATGTAAGCTATATGGAATGTGTTCCCCAAAGGAAAAGGGGCACTGAACTTCAGAGAGGGGAAAAGGACACTGGAGGCAAAAGCAGACGTTGACGCAATCACTAGTTTTAGCTTTACACATAAACATACAATTTTGGCAATTAAACTCAAAGCTGTAGCTCACTTCATGTGTCTTCCTAACAGTAAAAACTATAGCTTTTCAAGATCATAATTTGAGATAAACTATTGCAAAGAGTTCAATATAAATATGTGAAAACCCAGATCTCCAAAGCTGAAGTAAGCAAGGATGCTATAAAGTAAATAGCGCATGGCATATTGACTGCTTCACAAACTTGGGATAACCTAAATATGGTCAAGCAGCTTCAGTCGTGTCTGACTCTTTGCAACCCTATGGACTGTAGCCCACCAGACTCTTCTGTCCATGGGATTTTTCTAGGCAAGAATACTAGAGTGGGTTGCCATTTCTTCCTCCCAGGGATCTTCCCAACCCTGGGATCAAACTCCTATCTCCTGCATTGCAGGCAGATTCTTTACCACGGAGCCACCATTTCCAATTAATTGGTGAACTATGTACATGCCTTATTAACAGGATATACTCAAGCTTCCTCTTGAACTTCCCGACCCTCCTAAATGATCAGGAGCCTTGACAGCTCTGAAGTCCAAGAGCACAAAGGGGTCACTGACTTCCACACCAGCAGGGAATGAACTTTAACTCTTTGGTTCACTGTCATTGCTTCTTGAGGCCACACGATGTCACTGTTGGAAATGTGTCCTACACAGGTTGAATAAGTAATTAATCATCTCAATGGAGACACATCTGATAATAGGAAAGGACACTCTTAAGAATTATGTCAGGACAAGAGAAATCAGACAGGACTGTCTCAGCAAACCAGAATGTATGGTTGTGTGCTTACTCTCTCAGTCATGCCCAACTCTTGCAACCTGCCATATTCCTTTGTCCATGGGATTCTCCAGGCAAGAATACTGGAGTGAGTTGTCACTTCCTTCTCCAGGGAGAAGAAACCAGGAATTGAAACCAGGTC
Source organism: Neotragus moschatus (assembly GCA_006410615.1). Lineage (NCBI taxonomy): Eukaryota > Metazoa > Chordata > Mammalia > Artiodactyla > Bovidae > Neotragus > Neotragus moschatus. The sequence goes on along the minus strand of SJYA01001612.1, from coordinate 123,562 downwards.
TCCTGCATTGCAGGCAGATTCTTTACCAACTAAGCTACAAGGGAAGCCTAGGATGTATGGTTTTATATATATATATATATATATATATATATATATAATATAAAATTTTGTTGACATGGTATATTTTGCTAACACAGTTACATCTCATTTTTCGGTGTCAAGGGTGACCATGCTTAGGACCTGGTGCCAGAGCTCAAGCTGCACCTCTTGTACCTTTCATACTTTGTACCTTTCTTGTTCCTTTCAAGTACCCAGACATACTTCCAAGGTTAAGTTCCTAGAGGATTAAGAATAATTCCAGTTTCTGCTACCATCAGCCTTACTTCCACAGGGATCCCCACAGTCTGAGAAGTCAGGCTACTCTTAGAAAATTCACCTAACTGGAGGTCAGAAGGTTGTTCTGAAGACTCAACCCTCAAAACACAAGTGCTCAGTGATGCACTCTAAAGGAGGCTTCAAGGTGCATACCTTCCCTTCCAAGCACTTTCCAGACTTTTCTGCAACTTCTGCCCCTTGAGAAGAGAAACATTCTACCACAAGCCTTAAGATGTCTCAGCAGACTCAGAAAGAGTTTGTCATGACATTTACTCAGCCCCTTTATAACAGACATGATGTTCATGATCATGAATTCCATTTATTAAACACTTATTATGTACAAGGCCCCTTCCTAACTATTTCAATAACATCACTGTATTAAATACAACCTACCTAGTTTACAAATAGCCAGTTTTGAGAGCAAAAAGAATCACCAGAGTTTTGAGTTGAAAGAACCAGAATTTACGCCTGTGTCTGGACCCAAAGTTTGGCCTCTAATACCTCTGCTGTTTTTAATAGCAGACATTGACCTTATAGCTGGTCAATGAAAGGCTGAGACATAGTCCAGCATGGTGGGATGTTCACCTACCTGTGAAGTGGGGAATCCCAGCTATGGCTACATTTATGGAAGAATTTTGGAGACTCTCAGACAAATTACAGATTTATAAAATTGGCAAGGAATTTAGGAATTAGTCATTCTGATTCCGTGAGTCACTTTACCGAAAATCACATAACTAGTTAGTAATAGAATCAGGACAAAACTAGATCTCTTGAGCATTTTTCAGTGGCCCTTCTGGGAAACTAGCATTTCCCAACTCTTTACAGTCAGGAAATAATATAATGAAGATGCTGCTGCAATTGTTATTTAAAATCAAAATCAACTGTACCCTCCTGTCTTCTAAGGTAAAAGCATAATTCTTAGCTCTGGCAAAATTAACTGCCATATTTCTCTCCGTGCTCCTAGCAGGGGAAATGGAAAGAAGAAAGGGTGACATTTGGTATGCACGAACCTTTTTTTTTAGCAGGGCACATTAATAAACCCTGAGTTACGCAAAGTGTGAATTGTGAGGGAGTGATAAGTGCTAAAACTGAAATGCTTTTCAAAATAATGAAACACACGAATTTTTTGTCACATCTGAGAGAAGAAGAAGCAAGGAAAGAAAGCTGAACAAAATGATGAGACACTGAAATCGAAGCCGGTGGAAATGGACCAAGGGACTATCAGAAGAGAAGAAATATTCAATTTTAGATCATTTTCTAACAAGTGGTGCTGCAATATTTGCTCTTACATGCTTACTTCACTGGCCAGTAAACCCTACCAGATATGGTTACAGATATTTGCCTGTACAAGTTGCCCTTTGTTAACCCTTACAAGTGAATTTTGGCAGAAAAGAAGCTGTTATCTCTTCAGTTTGAGTCAATGCTGAATCAAAAATAAAGAAATAGCCATAAGTTATAGAATAAAGAAGTAAGTAGGATAAAGCATTTGCAGAAATCCTCAGAAAAAGAACTAAAACATAGTACATGAAATGTAGAGGGTGGTAGGAAAAGCAATCTAAGCCAGCATCAAAGATAGCGGTGGCTCCTGGTGACATCTAGATTGTAGTAGAAACTTCTACCTCTCTTCTTTCTTCTTGGTTCTCTCCAAAGAGATTAATCTCAAGGAGATTTTCTCATATGTTTTCTTCTTAGAGTTTTATAATTTCATGTTTTCTACGAATTCAATAGTTTCATGTTTAGGTCTTTGATCCATTTTGATTTAATTTTGTTTATGGTGTTAGGTAAGGGTCCACCTTCTTTCTTTTCCATGTGGATAACTAGTTTTCATAGTACCACTTGTTGAAAAGACTGAACTTTCCCCATTGAATGGTTTTAACCTCCATGTTGAAAATCTTTTGAGTATATACGGAAAGGTTTATTTTAGGAATCTCTATTCTTTTACATTGGTATATATGCATGTCTTCATGCCAGTACCACACTGTTTTAAATACCATAACTTTGTAGTAAGTCTTGACATCAGGAGATTTCAGTCCTTCAACTATGTTCTTCTTTTTCAAGATTGTTCTGGCTATTCACTGTACCTTGAAATTCCACATGAATTTCAGGATGAGTCTTTAAATATTTTTACTCCTAAAAGAAAATCATTCACTGGGGTTTTGTTAGGGGTTTCAATGAAGTTATGAATGGCATTTTCTTATAATGCCTTTGTCTGGCTTTTTGATATCTGGGAAAAGCGGGCCTTAAAGAATGAGTTAGGACTTTTCCCTCCCCTTCAATTTTTGGAAAAGTTTGAGAAGGATTAGCATTCACTCTTCTTTGAGTATTTGTTAAAATTCAACAGTGAAGCCATGAAGTTCAAGCCTCTTCCGTTTTGGGAGATTTTTTATTACTGATTCAGTCTCCTTTCTTGTTAAAGATCTTTTCTAAGAACAGGTTTTTTGTTTCTTTATGATTCAGTCTTGATAGGTTTTATGTTTCTAGAATTTGCCCATTTCATCCAGGCTATCCAATTTGTTGACATACAATTGTTAATAGTATCCTCTTATAATACTTTTTATTTCTATAGCATCAGTGGTAATATCAGTAGTTATCTGATTCCTTTTTTTTTCAGTCATCTAACTAAAAGTTTGTCAATTTTATTGACCTTTCTAAAGAACTAACTTTTTATTTCATTGATTTTTCTCTATTTTTCTATTCTCTAATTAATTTATCTCTATTCTAATCTTAATCTGAACCTAAGTCTGCACTTCACATATCACCTGGCCCACCCAGCTTCCTGGTCATGGCTTTCTACAGAGGAAAGTTCCATAACATGTCCCTTGAAAGCCCCCACCAGATTGGCATTAATCCATACTCAGCCACAAGAAGCTGTTTCAATCTGAAATCCCAGATATATTAATGTTTACAGGTGTAGGAGACCATGTCAGTTATGGAAAAGAGTAAAAGAGAGATATGGGTTTCCCAGGTGGCTCAGTGGTAAAGAATCCACCTGCCAATGCAGGAAATGCAAGAAACTCAGGTTGAATCCCTGGGATGCAAAGATCCTCTGGAGTAGGAAATGGCAACCCACTCCAGTATTCCTGTCTGAGAAATCCTATGGACAGAGGAGCCTGGTGGGCTACAGTCCATGGGGTGGCAAAGAGCTGGACACAACTGTACAACTGAACGTACATGCAAAGGGGATATATAAAGGCAATAGTGAGTGGTGGGTGGCAAGGGCTATTCAATACATTTTCTATCACTTTAATAGTTCATTGAAGAGAGGAATGTTGGCATATCCTGATTTTTTTTTTCTTGGCTCCCTGAAATTTCTACAATCACAACTCCCCATTTTAAGTGTTAGTAAAACTTTTTCTCTTTGGAGTTGGGAGACTAAACAAAGAAAAAGACTGGAAGGGTGATCTATTAGGAGTTAAATGGGGCTAGTTCTTTATAAGCAACTGCTTTCCCTACCTTTATCTGTTAGACCCCAATCCCAACACACACATACAAGTCAATTTGAAAATGAAGAAACAACCCTTCAGGGAGAAGCAGGCTTGCCCTTCTCCAGGGATCTTGGTGCCAGCACACAGGAAAGGCCACTATGGAGGCACAAATCTTTCTCCCCTCGTTGCCAGCCACTCCCACCCTGCTTGCAGGACTTAAAGCCACAGTCAGTAGAACTGTTCTATATTCTCTCCTCTTCATTCTACCGTAAGAGTCAAGAGAGGAGCTGCACCTCATGTTCTCAACCAGGAGGCAAACCATTGTGGTTTGGTAAAAATTTTCTTGTACCCCACCACCAAATTTTATGTCTCCTCCTTTCCTCTGATTCAGTCTGCCCCTTTTGGGTAATAAAGGTCAGAAAGTTGCCTCAGAGCAGACCCTGGTGTTTCTTACAGAGGCCAAATTGGCACTATCCACTTTAGAGTCCAGTGGCTAATCCCAAACTAGCAGTCTAATTTACACTCTGCCTGATACAGATCTGCCTTGTGAATCTTTCCTGTCATCTTCCCCCAAGTTCAGTCACTTTGTGGAAGCACAAAATCCTGAGAGCCCAGCACTGTATAACACTGCTGCAAAAAATATCCCTATCACTATGCTGTTCTGCGATGACTCAGGAGAGATGAAATGGGAGAGAAGATACTAAATTCATGTTGCCAGAGGTACAGTGCTGGCCTGTTACGCAAGCCAAAGATGTCTGTATCCACTTCATCCACATGGTGGTGCTAGCCTCAAAAGAATTGCCCCAAAAGGAAATGAAACAGTTCCTACTTCCCTCTCATTAACAATAGAGCTGTACACAGTGCTCAAAACATTAATCATGGAAGAAGACTATATATTAATGCTGCAAATAAGCATATAAAATAAACGAGTTTGTCCTCATCCTTATCCTCAACCTACTTCCCAGGGGGAATAAAAGAAATCAAATCACTGTTCTGTTTTTTTTCCCTCAACTCACTGATTCAATCTTAACCGACCCTGGGGCAAAAGAATGACTCATGCTGGGCTGTGGGATGTGTACAGTCCTGGCATAGAACCTTATTATTCCTGAGAGGGCGCTGGCTGGGATAGAGAGCTGGTCAACTAGCCATCTAAGGCACTCGCTTATTGGATTCTTGCTAAGTGCTGCTGGCAGTCTAAGAAGATGGGAACAGCCGACATTTCACTGGTTTCACTGAATAAAACTTGGTGGGTTTAATGTGGGTGCCTTCTAGGCCAATGGGCAGAGAAGAACAGAAAGTCTGGTTTGGGCTTCTAAACCTCAAAATATCCCCTCCACCTGTCATAAGACCAAGTCTCACCAGCTGCCTCTTCTACTTGTGCAATCTAAGTCTTCCACTTAAATGCTTTAAAAGCTCAGGGGGGTCTTATTAAGCATGCAAAATAGCACTTAGGCAGTGTATATGATGCCAATTACTAGGTGCATATACAAACAGCCTTCAAAAACACAGTGCCTATCAACAGCAGAAGCACCCTTAACTTTAAGGGAGAACTGACAAAAGATGGTTAATGGTCCTCTGTAAGTCAGCCCATACCTGATGCTGATACTGATAACAATGGCAACCACAGGCACAAGGATGCAAGTCCAGATTATTTTCACACCTGGCCCTGGACACTGACAGCTTGCTAATACCTGTGATCAGGGAGGTAACAAAAAGTACCACTTACCATTGTGCCTATATATCCCCCTCTGGCCTATGGACTTCTGACCCTTTTACATTTTTAAAATCCTCAATTATAGAAAAGAGCTATAAGAGTATTATCCCTATAATTTCATTCATAAAATATACATCTTAATGGTGAAGGAAGGAAAGATCCTAGCAAAAGTGCCCATTAGAATGAATGAGGTCATTAGATTGCCTGATTTACCCTTGAAATAGCAAGGAGCTGGATCCTAGGATCTCATGGCATATGAGACAAGTGTTGACAAAAGCTAAGAGTTCAGCAGTCATAGGTTCCGGGTCCAGTGACTTAGTCAAAGCAAGAATGAGTCTGGAATGAGTCTGGAAGGATTTTCCCATTTATCACAGAGCAAACATAGCAAAGCGATGGCTCACAGGCCCATTCAACTTGAGTTGCATTTCATTTGACTCAAACTTTTTTTCCCTCATTTTCACATATTGTAAATTCTAGAGATGCCATCTAAAATTCTAGATTTGGGACTTCTCTTTAAAAAGTGAAAAGTTTTGTCCCCACTGGACAGAATTCTCACGTGACAGTAATTGCTCAAAGGTGAGAAATAAGAGCTGAGTCAACAGCACGTGGCCACTTGTTCACCGTAGTCCCCATCACCCCGATTNAGTACTTGTCATCCAGAAAATTTCCACCAGCCACCAAGAGGGGTAAGTGCAGGACAGCAAGCAGAGACTCAAGGACTTCTGTTGTGTGATTGGAGAGACGAGCAATGGCATGGAGAACTAGGGCAACACAACATTGTAAGGCCCCAGAAAACTGTCCAAAGTCAATGGAATCAGCCGTGTAAACATAAACATCATCCCTTTTGTTCTGCAAGCACTTTTTAAAAATCAATATAGAAAATGAAAACAAGAAAAATGGTGAGAACCTATTCATGGAAGGAGTTACCCCCCATCCTGTCCAAGTAATCTTGTTTCCTAGAAAACTTGTTCTATGATGTATATCACCTAAAAAATGATTCCATCCATCCTATCTCTACTGCCTATGACTGCAATATGGATGGCACTATTGTGAACAGATCTCCCTGGTGGCTCAGACGGTAAAGTGTCTGTCTACAATGTGGGAGACCCGGGTTCGAGCCCTGGGTTGAGAAGATCCCCTGGAGAAGGAAATGGCAATCCACTCTAATACTACTGCCTGGAAAATCCCATGGACAGATGAGCCTGGTAGGCTACAGTCTATGGTGTCACAAAGAGTCAGACAAGATTGAGCAACTTCATTTTCATTGTGAACATAAAGAGAAACACAGTTGACTCCACTCCTAGAAAAATAATGTATTACTTTTTGTTTTTTAATGTGACAATTGGTCTGAGACATAGAAATGNCAGATGAGCCTGGTAGGCTACAGTCTATGGTGTCACAAAGAGTCAGACAAGACTGAGCAACTTCATTTTCATTGTGAACATAAAGAGAAACACAGTTGACTCCACTCCTAGAAAAATAATGTATTACTTTTTGTTTTTTAATGTGACAATTGGTCTGAGACATAGAAATGCTACTCTGCTGAGTTATCATTCATTTTCCATTCGTTTCAACAGCTCTTTTCCCCTAACTAGGAAACTTCCAAGTCATCTGAGGTAAGCCAGTGTAATTATAAGCTGTGTGACTTTTCATTTCAGTTACTGCACACTGAGTCATCTAGATAGTGCTTGAAATTAAAATCAGATCACAATGGAAATAAAAAAGGTATTCTACATGGATCTCTGTGCTACAGGATAAAATCCAGCTCACTCTCCTCACTTAAGTCCATCAAGAATTAAATGTAATAAAACAAAATGGTATGACAAAGGCAGTCAAAAGATTCACAACATCAGCTGTCCCCTTCTATTTGGGGGCAGGTGTGAAAGAACACAGGCTTTCACTGAAGAGTAAGGGATTTATGTGAGCTATAAGTTAAAGTTTCTGTGTAAGAGTTGTTAAATATAGAAATGGATGACTAAGAAAGATGGAATAGTTTTAGGTGCTTTCTAAAAACAGAAGTGCTGTTCACCATGCTGAGACAGACTGGTTATTAAGTGGCTAATGAAGTACAAAGGAAAGCCAGAATCAAGTTCAAGCTTATGTCTGCAAAGAGGACCAGGCAAATTAGAACTATTCCATGGCTCTGTTGGGGCATGCCCTCAAGTTCATGGCTACTCTCTCACCCCTGTGATCCCTAATGAATACCTGCACTCATCATATAAAGTACTATTACTCGGATTTTGTTTCTTCATGGAGCAGAGTTTGTAGAGATGCATGTGTTCCCCGTATGTCAAGCAGGCAGAGTGCCTGACTTCTTACTTCAGCCATTCTTTTCCCCATACTAGAAATGATAGCCCAGGTATGGATTACTTCACAGTCACCAAGCACATAACTGAAATTATATGACAGTTTAACCTTTATGATAATCATACTGATAAAGAGGACATTTGCCTTGACAAGTTAACTCAGTGGTACCCAGCTCAGATTATACAATGGAACCAAATTCTAGACTTCTGGATTAATGTTCTAATGCTGCCTACAAATTATGACACACTTAGCTGCATGAAACACCACTTCCATGTATCAGGCCTATCTTAGCTGGATCCTCTCCTCAGCATTTCGCAGGCTGCCATCAGGGTATTAGTTGAGCGGCATTCTCGAAAAAGGCTTAACTGGGGAAGAATTTACTTCCGAGTTCATTGGACTTGTTAGCAGAATTCATATCCTTGCAGATGAATTCATTTCATTTTGCTAACTGTGGTTCTCAGGTCCTAGGGTCATCAACAGTTCCCTGGTACATGGGTTTCTCAAACTTAGTTGCTTACTTCATCAAGCCCTCATGGAGAGTCTCCAGTCTGCCAAAATGAACTTTTCCGTAATACAGCATTTCACCAAAATGACATATCATCACCACTGTCATATTCTATTGGTTAAAAGCAAGTCACAGGTCCCACCAAACTCAAAGAGAGGAAATTACACAAAGACGTGACCACCAGAAGGCAAGGATAACTAGGGATCACCTTAGGGTCTGTCTGCCACAACAGTGTCTTGAGGACCTGTTCATGCATGCTCAGTTGTTTCCAACTCTCTGTGACCTCATGGACTGTAGCCCACCAGGCTCCTATGTCCGTGAGATTCTCCAGGCAAGAATAATGGAATGGGTTGCCACTTACTCTGTCAAGGGATCTTCCTGACCCAGGGATCAAACCTGTGTCTCTTGTGTCTCCTGCATTGGCAGGTGGGTTCTTTACCTCCATGCCACCTGGGACAGGGGCTACATAACCACTGAAGAGCTCACCAGGCTACAGCTTCTGGCATTCTCTAGGAATCATAATTCTACTACACTCCGAGTAAATGGAGTTACCATATGACCAGCAAGCCCACTGCTAGGTGTATTCCCAAGGGAAATAAAAAAACATGTTCACACAAAACCTTATATGTGAATATTCACAGTAGCATTTTCATAATATCAAAAAGTGGAAACAAAGCAAATGTCCTTCAACCAACAAATGCAAAAATAAAATGAGAGACAGCCATACAATGGAATACTATTCAGAAATAAAAAGGACTCAAGTGCTGGAACATGCTATAACATGGATGAACCTAAACAAATTGTTTAGAGAAAGAAGTCAGCCACAGAAGACCACATACNAAGCAAATGTCCTTCAACCAACAAATGCAAAAATAAAATGAGAGACAGCCATACAATGGAATACTATTCAGAAATAAAAAGGACTCAAGTGCTGGAACATGCTATAACATGGATGAACCTAAACAAATTGTTTAGAGAAAGAAGTCAGCCACAGAAGACCACATACTGTATGATTCCGTGCATATGAAACAGGTAAATCTATAGAGAAAAGAAGTAGATCCATGTTTACCAGCAGCTGGAGGGAGGAGAGCATGGTATATGACTGCTAAAGGATTTCTTTACAGGATAATAAAATGTTTTAAATTAAGGTTGCAATAATGGCCGCACAACTCTGTGAATATACTGAACACTTTATGTGTGTAAATAATATAGTGTGTGAATCATATCTCAATAAAGCCACTTTTTTAAAAAGGCCCAGAAGAGTATTATTTTTTTTTAAATCTAAGATATACCATTAGATTCTAAAGCACAGAATATTAGCATTTCTCTGGCATTGAAATGATTTATTGGCATTATAAATATTCAAAATTGGGCCCATCTCAGAAAAATGCTGCAATAAGATCTATCCTTCGTATCAACATAGAAAGGTAAAAGCAAGGCAAATGGATGGTAAGTGGTTTTCCCAACAGCCCTGCAAAAGTAAGTTAGATTTCCAGAGCTTATGCCAGAATTCATTTCCATATTATTTGGTGAAAATCTCCATTCTCCTTTGTTAACTCAAATATTAAATAAACTCTCATATAGTTTAAGAAAAATAATAATTTCCCAAAATATATTTTTCTGTGTTTCAAAATACAGAAGTTCAAGTGATACATATCAAAACATCAAGTTTTACAAGAGTGGGGAGAAGGAAGGGGGCTGGATGGGATAAGATAAGAATAGGGGTTTAAGAGATACAAACTAAGAAATAAGCCACAAGGCTATATTGTACAACACAGGGAATAAAGCTAAGATTTTATAACTTTAAATTGAGTATGACTTTTTAAAATTGTGAATCACTATGTTGCACATCCAAAACATACAATACTTGTACATCAACTATATCTCAATAAAAAAAATAATAATAATTTAAAAAACACATCTTTCAGGCTTGTTGAAAGGGTTAAGTGAGGCTTTAAAAAAAGAAACACAAAAAATCAAGCTTTACATCTCAAATACACACAATTTTTATTTGTCAATAATATACAATAAAAGAAAATTCAAGAGAACAGTCAAGGTTATCCCCTCTTCATCTGGAATAACAAAATCTCCAGAGTCCCTTTTAAGGATAAAGTGTAGCTAGTTTTCAAGATGACATTTTCAGCAAGGATACAGAGAATTAACAGCGTGCTGTTGTTTAGTGGCTAGGTTGTGTCCGACTCTTTTGTGACCCCATGGACTGTAGCCCTCCAGGATCCTCTCTGGCCATGGGATTTTCCCAGGTAAGAATACTGGAGTGGGTTGCCATTTCTTTCTTCAGAGACTCTTTCTGACCTAGGGATAGAACCCATGTCTCCTGCTTGGCAGCAAATTCTTTACCATTGTGCCATCTGGCCTTCAGATGGGTGGAAAGTGAAAGCCTATTCTTTCTATATTTCATGAAACATTCAATTGGAATTTTGCCAATCTTCAAGTGTTTTAAAAATTCCTAAAGATAAAACCAAATTTTTATAGGATCTTCTTCATAATCCTTCAGCATAACCTTCTTATTTAATCACACACACACATTCTCCTGGTATAGATCCTCCCCTCATTAGAAGGGCCTAGATGTGACATGCAAGAGGAAACAGTGAGGAGAAGGGGAGCAGGAGAGGAGCTGGAGCCCAGAGAAGGCATCTACCAGAGCCTAGAAATCAGAATTGCAAAACACAGTTCATCAAAGCCCCCAGAAGGGATCACTGCAACCCCCGAAGCCCTAAGAGCACCCGCATTCCCACTCCTCGGTAGCCGCAAGCTCTGGGGATGATTGTGTTACACAGTCTCAGGGAATCTCAACCCCGACATGCTGTCTCCTGTTCCGCTTTATTGTTCCTCTCAGGCCAGCTGCTTACAAAATTATGTTTGTCCTCCCACTTCCTTTGTCACTACTTCCTCCAGAAGCCAAAACAAACATGCAGCCTTACCAAAACACACCAATCCCAGCACCAGAAAAAAAAGACACAGGAAAAAAAAAAAAAAAATCACAGCATACAAGAGACACAGGAACAAAAACGCTCAGATTTGGGGTGAAAAGAGACAACAGCTATCTTCTGTATCTGTTTTTCTCCCCTTCTTCCCCACACTCATCTTCCTTCCCATACCACATGAATAAACCCAGAGGGTTTCTTCAGCTGGGATCCTGGCCAGAGGGTCAAGGACACTAGATGTTCCAGGCTCACAGTTCTTCCGGCCCTGCTCCATCAGTCACTTATGTTCCGGTGGGGCTGGGCAGTTGGGAGGCAGGCTCAAGGTTGGCCACACCAGAGCCTGTGTATGTCCTGGTGTCGGAAGCATTGCAGGGAGGCTTCCAGGAGCCTCACTTGTCCAAGGTTTGATCTTTCCTCACAATGGCTCCACTGACTGGACTTAAGAAATGGTGATATGCTGCTTGCCAAGGAACACTCCGTGCTAGGAAAGGCTCTTCAATGGGAGAGAGTTGACCTCAATTCTGACCAGTATCCCTGCATCACTGGTTCCCTCTTCACCCCAGCATGGGTGAAGTTGGGCCAATCATTTAAGCCAGCAGGCCTTTGTAGAATGGAGAAAGGAAATACTGACCGGACTAAAAGGAAAGCCAGGGCTCCATGACATCTTGAGGTCCTTCTGGCTCCAGCATCAATGACTCCTTCACAGCCTAACCCAGGGATGGCAAATTCAATTGCCAGGGGACAGGTGACACAAATAGGTGATGCCAGCTGGAGAATGAGCCTGTGTCTAAAAGGGCAGCCACTATTTAACTCCAGCTGAATTTTGGCATTTAAGAATGTAGGCTTGGTTTCACCAGAAATTCTGTATTTCAAGAGGAGGCAGAAATATTTTTTCCCTATGAAACATTCTGATTTAAAAATTTTAACACCTACTTTAAAACTCACAATTCTGTGAAAGCCCAGCAAAACATATGTTCTACACTTTCTACTCCCCACCAGTTTATAACCACCTATGTAGAAAGTGGGGCTTCCCAGGTGGCTCAGTGGGCAAAGAATCTACTTGCAATGAGGAAACGTAGGCAGACACAAGTTCACTCCTCAGGAGAGGATGATGCCCTGGAGGAGGGCACGGCAGCCCACTCCAGTATCTTGCCTGGAGAACCCCATGGACGGAGGAGCCTGGCGGGCTACAGTCCACAGGGTTGCAAGGAGTCAGACATGACTGAAGCAGCTGAGCACGCACGCACGTGTAGAAAGTGATTCTCAATTAGGTATGATCCAGCCGGGGGTGATATGGGGCAGCTTTGTATCAAAATCTCCATGAGGGGCTTTTTCAACTAACCACAAACAATCTATTTTGAGGCTCCTACTCCCTCTCCCCAGTGCTTGCTTTTGCCCTTGAAATTTATTGAATGACTTGATGGGAGTATATTATGCATGTGAATGTTGTGGAAACAGAAAAATATTGGCAATTATTAGAAAGGAAGTGCTATGTGCATTTGGACCATACAGCTTTACAAAGTGTTTTCATGTATCTTTGCTCATTGTCATCCCTTTTTTAAAAAAAATCGAGGGAGAGAAAAGAAAAAAAAAAAGGAAATTATAGCCCACGGTAATTAAGTCACTTGCCCAAGTTACAGGGTTGACAAATCATAAACGTGGAATTCGATCCAAGGTACTCCAACTTTGTTGGCAAAGTAACGTCTCTGCTTTTTAATATGCTATCTAGGTTGGTCATAACTTTGCTTTCAAGGAGTAAGCGTCTTTTAATCTCATGGCTGCAGTCAACATCTGCAGTGATTTTGGAACTCCCCAAAATAAAGTCAGCCACTGTTTCCCCATCTATTTGCCATGAAGTGATGGGACCAGATGCCATGATCTTTGTTTTCTGAATGTTGAGTTTTAAGCCAACTTTTTCACTCTCCTCTTTCACCTTCATCAAGAGGCTCTTTAGTATTTCACCTTCTGCCATAAGGGTGGTGTCCTCTGCATATCTGAGGCTATTGATATTTCTCCCAGCAATCTTGATTCCAGCTTGTGCTTCTTCCAGCCCAGCGTTTCTCAAGATGTACTCTGCATATAAGTTAAATAAACAGGGTGGCAATATACAGTCTTGACGTCCTCCTTTTCCTATTTGGAACCAGTCTGCTTTTCCATGTGCAGTTCTAACTGTTGCTTTCTGACCTGCACACACAGGAAGGGATCAAAGAAACTACCACTAGGACGAGATGAACTGGCCCTTTCAACATGACGCTGCCAGTGCAGAGGCTGAAGGAAGACAACGAGAAACCACCTACAAAAGGCACAGTCAATGGGCTCAGGATTTTGGGGGGTGGGGGACAGCAGACAGTTGAGTGACTATTCTTAGGTTGTTTAACATTTGCATTTTTCTCATTGTCAATCCCTGTTATTCTCAGGCTTTCAGTAAAATATTTTAAATGACATATTGTTGATCAGCCACTAAGTGGTGCCTGACTCTTTCCAACCCCACAGACTGCAGCATGCCAGGTTCCCATGCCCTTCACTGTCTCCAGGAGTTTGCTCAAACTTATGCCCATTGAGTTGGTGATGCTACCTAACTACTTCATTCTCTGCTGCCCGCTTCTCCTGCCCTCAATCCTTCCCAGCATCAGGGTCTTTTCAAATGAGCTGGCTCTTTGCATCAGCTGACCAAAGTATTGGAGCTTCAGCTTCAGCATCAGTCCTTCCAGTGAATATTCAGAGTTGATTTCCTTTAGAATTGATTGGTTGGATCTCCTTGCAATCCAAGTGACTCTCAAGAGTCTTCTCCAACACCACAGATGGAAAGAATCAATTCTTAAGCCCTCAGCCTTCTTTATGGTCCAACTCAAATGATTACTGGAAAAACCATAGCTTTGACTATATAGACCTTTGTGTACAAAGTANGAATTGATTGGTTGGATCTCCTTGCAATCCAAGTGACTCTCAAGAGTCTTCTCCAACACCACAGATGGAAAGAATCAATTCTTAAGCCCTCAGCCTTCTTTATGGTCCAACTCAAATGATTACTGGAAAAACCATAGCTTTGACTATATAGACCTTTGTGTACAAAGTAATGTCTCTGCTCTTCAATACACCATCTAGGTTTTTCATGGCTGCAGTCACCATGTGCAGTGATTTTGGATCCCCCCAAAATAAAATCCGTCACTGCTTCCACTTTAAATGTCATCATCTGGCCCTAAATACATAATTTACATTTTTAGAAATTACAGAAGGGATACTGTCCACACTTAAAATGAAGTAATTCAAGGAAAATGAAAAACTCAGTGCTGGGTGTCTTCTGATTTCATCTCCACCCTCCTCTACCCTCTGTGCCCTGTGAGACTGAGCTGCATAGACTGTATATACGAGCTTTCTTACTCTCAGGCTTCTGGTTGGGTTTTCAAAGAGGAGATCCGAGAGAGGGGAAGATCAATCTGAGATTAGGGCATTTGTTCCCCAAGTTCTCTCATCATGGGGTTGAGATGTACTGGCTACATCACTTGACCAAAGATCTCAGGTTCTGACAAAATCTTCTCCATTTGGCACATTTGGATCCATCACATCTGGTAACCACTCTCTTCCTTTGCCTCTTCTTTATAACAGTTCAAGGAACTCAGAATACAGTGCTGGGGTAATACACCCTACTGACCCTTTTTTTAAGTTGACCTTTTATTAAACTCTCTTCAAATCACCAAAATGAGTGTAAATCTGTTTCCTATTAGGACCCTGACTGTCACAATCACTTTGTTGCTGTTGTTTTATTGTTGATGCTAACCAATCACCAATCCATCCTAAAGGAGATCAGTCCTGGGTGTTTATTGGAAGGAATGATGCTGAAGATGAAACTCCAATCCTTTGGCCACCTCATTCGAAGAGCTGACTCATTGGAAAAGACCCTGATGCTGGGAGGGATCGAGGGCAGGAGGAGAAGGGGACGACAGAGGATGAGATGGNTGGAACACAAGGCTCAGACTTCTTTCTAGTTGGGCTTAACAGGTTAGGGTAAACTCAAAGGCTGACAATCTTTAGATTACTTGACTGATACACGGAACACATGTTGTTTATCACAGAACTCTGTCATTATGAAGACAGATGATTGAATTAGAGAAAAGAGCCTACTACACAGTGTGCATCTATAATAATTAGTGATCTACATGCTGGTCTGGCCTAGGGCCTCTAACCAATGAAGGCTCCTAATCATGGAAGGGCCCTGGAAGGTTAACTCAAATATGTATACTTTCATGGGGATTTCAAAAAGAAGTCTTCAGATCAATTCAGATATCAGAAAGATACACAGACTTTAAGACAGCAGAACCTATGGCGACTAAACAGAAGCCACGGGATAGGTAGCAGAGAAAGAGATTATATAGAAGAGAAGCGGAATTATTGGGCTGGCCAATAAGTTCATTTGGGCTTGTCTGTGAGATGTTATGAAAAACCCAAATGAACTTTTTTGGCCAATCCAATAGAAAATGGCTCAGTTACCACAATGGTCAAGAACTAGGCTAAGAATATCAGACGCCTATTTCTAAGAAAATGAAATTCAGAAATCACTGCAGAATCACCCCAGATAGATTATTAGAATTACTGCCACTAATTTGTCCAGAACAACACTTCCATTCTCTGTGAGGTCTGGGGAAGTGGAGAGACAAAGTTTTTTTTTTTTTCCTTATCATTACAATAAACTCCCAGTAATTTATGAAACTTGATTTATCTCTATTCCATACCAACTGAAAGAGCCTAGAAAACTATAAGCAAGGTTTATAACACAGAGAGATCATAACACAGAGGCCAGGAGTCATCAACTCTGTGTGGAAGGAACTGGGTTTATTTCCCTAAGGTCTTCAAGTAAGTCTGGATAGGGAGGAAACACTAATGAGAAGATTGCTGGATATTCATTAGTCATGGTCTCTAGCCTTGACTTCCTCCCAAATGAGAACGCTTGGGAGCCTCGGAAGGTGTTCCAGGAGGTTCACAGTTAGGGCCAGGATCTATGCCTAAGATTGGAGTGTGGGTAGTTGTATCAGTAATTTAAAGAGGGAAACATATTGGATTTTGAAGAGAGAAAGTGATACAGGTCAGAAAAAAGATTTGAAAGGCAGACAAATTATCTTAAGCACTTAAAAGAAGTCATTCATTCAATAAACACAGTTGACTCTTGAATAACACAGGCTTGAACAATGCAGGTCTACTTACATGCAAACTTCTTCAATAAATATACAATCAGCCATCATATCTGTGGAGGTAGAATCCATGGATATGGGGAACAACTGTGGGACTTTTGCACCCATGGGTTTTGGTATCCTTGGTGAGTCTGGATCCAATCTCCCAAGAATACTGAGAGATAACTGTACTGACAAATACTGTATTATGTTTGTCAAATCAAAAAAACGAGAAGAGGGGCACATGGTTCCTGCTCTTGGGGAGCTCACAACGTAATCTGACAATTCTGCACTGATTTTACTATTAGTAATGACTGCAGTAATAGATAACCTCTGTGTGTGTGTGTGTGTGTGTGTGTGTGTGTGTGTGTGTGTGTATCTGTGAATTAGATAATCTATTAAACATCCATAGCACATAAGTACTTACTGCATGCTTTCATGCTAAGTCACTTCAGTGTGTCCAACTCTTTTCAATCCCATGGACTGAAACCCACCAGGCTCCTCTGTCCATGGGCTTCTCCATGCAAGAATACTAGAGTGGGTTGCCATGCACTCCTCCAGGGGATCTTCCTGAGCCAGGGATTGAAACTGTGTCTCTTATGTCTCCTGCTTTGACAGGCAAGTTCTAATGGCACCCACTCCAGTACTCTTGCCTGGAAATTCCCATGGACGGAGGAGCCTGGTGGGCCACAGTCCATGGGGTCGCTAAGAGTCAGACACAACTGAGAGACTTCACTTTCACTTTTCACTTTCATGCATTGGAGAAGGAAATGGCAACCCACTCCAGTGTTCTTGCCTGGAGAATCCCAGGGATGGGGGGAGCCTGGTGGGCTTCTGTCTATGGGGTCACACAGAGTTGGACACAACTGAAGTGACTTAGCAGCACCACTTGGGAAGCAAGTACTTAGTAAATGGTTCAGTTCAGTTCAGTCACTCAGTCATGTCTGACTCTTTGCAACCCCATGGACTGCAGCACGCAAGGCATCACTGTCCATCACCAAAACTCCCGGAGTTTACCCAAACTCATGCCCATTGAGTCAGTGATGCCATCCAACCATCTCATCCTCTGTCGTCCCCTTCTCCTGCCCTCAATCTTTCCCAGCATCAGAGTCTTTTCAAATGAGTCAGCTCTTCACACCAGGTAGCCAAGTATTGGAATTTCAGCCTCAGCATCAGTCCTTCCAATGAGTATTCAGGACTGATTTCCTTTAGGATGTACTGGTTAGATCTCTTTTTAGTCCAAGGGACTCTCAAGAGTCTTCTCCAACACCACAGTTCAAAAGCATCAATTCTTCGGTGCTCAGCTTTCTTCACAGTCCAACTCTTACATCTATACATGACTACTGGAAAAACCATAGCTTTGACTAGATGGACCTTTGTTTGTTGGTAAATGGTAGAGACTATTAATATAGTTACTATTATAGGACCATTTTGGTTTTTGCTGCTCCTCTGTCCCTGTCACCTTGAGAGAATGCCCCTGTGACAAACATCACTGGCTGCCTGCACGGTAGCCATCCCTTTCTCCCTTCCGAGCTAACAGAAGCCTGATTTTTGTCTGGGACAGCAATATATTAAGATTGATCTTCCAAAGCAAAGCCTTCATACCCATTCTTTTCTTTGCAACTTTTCCATTTCCCAAGATCCTCTGCATCTAGGAGTTACCATGTGACCCAAATCTGGTCAATGAGATATCAGGGCATGTCTGTCAGGGGAGGTTGAGAGACTTGAGAGAATAACATTTGCTGTTTTCCCTTCCAGATATTAGGGTTTGATATCAGAGGCTACCATAGGACATGAGTTAGTGCCTGAACAAAAACAAATAGACATTTTATGATTCTGAAATGACAAACACAAAGAAGGGAAGTCAGCATGCTGAGGAAGACCCATGAGGTAAATTCGTTACCAAGTCCAAGCTTGTGCTGGTCACTGAATGACAGGCCAATGAATTGGAGATGAAGTGTTAAGGCAAGGAATACAACTTTATTCAAAAAGTCAGCTGACAGAGAAGATGGCAGACTAACACCTCAAAATAACCATTTGTCTGTGTCTGGATGTCAGGTTTTTTTNGTCAGCATGCTGAGGAAGACCCATGAGGTAAATTCGTTACCAAGTCCAAGCTTGTGCTGGTCACTGAATGACAGGCCAATGAATTGGAGATGAAGTGTTAAGGCAAGGAATACAACTTTATTCAAAAAGTCAGCTGACAGAGAAGATGGCAGACTAACACCTCAAAATAACCATTTGTCTGTGTCTGGATGTCAGGTTTTTTTATAGAATAGAGTGGTGGAGGAGATGAAGAATCAAAGTAAAAAGTCCATTAATCTTGCAAATATCTCCGGAATGGCAAGCCTTGGGGAAGGAATGTGTTAATTTCTTCCTTCCTACAGCCATCCACATGTGGACAGGGTCCAAAAACAAGGCACTTCGGTTTAATATTCAGGCAGAGGGGCAGGGTTCCCCAAGGCACATTATGTATAAACAGTATCCTTTTCGTGAATAATAGCAATGGGAAACAAAGGTTAAAGTTAGAGTGATCTAACATGGAGTCACTTCTTTCCTATAACAAAACGCTGGACAAATCTGGATCCCTGATGAAATTTTTAGTTCTCTGAACAACCATCTACCTCCAGTATCCTTGTTAAGTAAAAAAATAAACAAACAACAGCAAAAATACCTTCACAGTTGAAGCCTTCTTTAATAAGTTATTCTGTCATTATAGCTGATAACAAATTTATGTGATTTTCAAGAGACAGTATCCCTGCATTGTATCTTTCAACTAGAGCTGCACTAGTCAATCCAGCAGGCATAAGACAGATATGGCCACTGAGCATTTGAAATATACTTAGCCCAAACTGAGATATTCTAAAACTATAAAACATATGCCTAGTTTCAAAGACTTAATTTTAAAAAGTTCTAAAATACTTTGCTAATAATTTGATATTAATGAAACATTTTAGATGTATTGGATTAATACCTGTTTCTTTTTGCTTTTTTAATGCAGCTACTAGGAAAGTTAACCGCATGTATATGGCTCATTATATTTCTATCAGACAACACTGTCTAGTATAAACACAGGGCCACAAGAGTATTTAGCTATGCTGGGAAAGTAGAAATAGAGGAAGAAATGGATTTTAGGACACAATAGTGTGACTTGCTCTATGAGATGAGACCAGTGAAGCTTCTTTGTATTTTCTGTATTTCTATATTGACTTTTATTTCTATGCTTTGAGAGAAACAATAAAGTCAGAACTTGTATTTCATAACGCATATAACTGATTTGTCTCACTTTGGCTCTATCACTTTACTAACATTTTCAATAATTTTCTTCTCAGTAGTTAAAAGGACATATGACCACACTTCTTTGTAAATTCTCCATCTTGACACTACATTAAGTCACAGTTCAGAGCTACACTAAATGAGAAAACGGAGATTCTACCCATCTCTGCCTCCCTCACTCTCCTCCTTGTTCTCCTGGTGCTCTCTGCATTCCTGGAGACCAGCAATGTCCTACCCTGGGCTTGACTCCACATCAAGTTCCAAGTTTATTTCATCAGAATGCTATCTCTTTACTGCAGCTGATTTCAGTTAAGTATACAAAAAAGATAATCAATCTGAAGTTGCTTTAAGGTACTAACTCCCCCTCAGGCATGTTTGGACTTTGCATTTTTAAAACAGATTTCCAGCTAACCCAAATGATTTGCTCATTGTTCATTTCAGAGCTAAAGCAGATCCAGGCAGTAGGGTGGAAATGTTTTGACACAGAAGGTCACTTCCATCAACTGAAAGGAGACTAGGTAAACTTTTATCTACTGGGCCTATGCATGATGCTATTCCTGCTAACGAAACTGAGCACGTTCGTGCCCAGTTGTGTCCACTCTTTGTAATCCCATGGACTGTAGCTCACTGGGCTCCTCTGTCCATGGGATTTTTCAGGAAACAGTACTTGGGTGGGTGGCCATTTCATTCTCCATGGGATCTTCCTGACCCAGGGATCAAACCCACGTCTCCTGTGTTTCCTGCATTGGCAGGTGGATTCTTTACCACTTGAGTTACATGGAAAGCCTATGAAGATGAATGCAGACACTAATTACCCTCTGTCTTAGTCCACTCTAGGTGCTTCAACAGCAATACTACAGACTGGTAATACAGCTTACAAACAACACACATTTATTTCTTACAATTCTGGAGGCTAGGAAGTCCAAGGTGCCAGCAGATTCAGTATCTAGTGAGTGCCTGTTCCCTGGTTCATAGACGGCCCTCTTTTTATCATGCTCTCACCCGGCAGAAGGGCAAGGGAGCTCCCTGAAGTCACTTTTACAAGGGCACTAATCCCATTCAGGTCAAATTGCCAACATCTGCTGGATCATTGAAAAAGCAAGAAGGTTCCAGAAAAACATCTATTTCTGCTTTATTGACTANAAGGAGATCAGTCCTAGGTGTTCATTGGAAGGACTGATGTTGAAGCTAAAACTCCAGTACTTTGGCCACCTGATGTGAAGAGCTGACTCATCTGAAAAGATCCTGATGCTGGGAAAGATTGAGGGCAGGAGGAGAAGGGGACAACAGAGGATGAGATGGTTGGAAGGCACTACTGACTCAATGGACATGGGTTTCGGTGGACATGGGTTTTGGTGATGGACAGGGAAACCTGGCAAGCTGTGGTTCATGGGGTCGCAAAGAGTCGGACATGACTGAGCAACTGAACTGAACTGAATCCCATTCATTAGGGCTTCATCCTCATGACCTAATCCCATACCAAAGGCCTCATCTCTAGATAGTATCACACTGGGGATGAAATTTCAACATGTGAATTTGTGGGGACAAGAACTTTAGTCCATAGCACCTTCCCAAGACACAAGCTTATTTGACAAAAGAGTAAGTCTGGCCCTTTTTATACCATTCAGATCAATTAACAATCTCCAACCCTGACCAATACACACAGAAATATAAGTTGCTTAGATTTTGTAAAATGTAGGGTGAACTGAGAAAGCAGTTGAAAACTAGGTTTCAGCTTGGAATCTGAAAAACATCAAATCTAATATCTTCCTAAGAAGGAGTAGGATGCATCAAATGGGAGTGAAATTCTTCCAAAGGACTAAAGAGATACAGATAATGTTCAATTTTAGATCTTGTGCTGTTCCTATCCACAACATGAAATCCAGTTGACTATTTCAGCAGCATATACAATTCAGCTAATCAGAAAAATATGCAAGCCACTGAGCAGCTGTCTTCTAGACACACTTTAATATATGGATCTGGAAATCGTCCCAAATTCTGGGGCAAAACCAAATCAGTCAAAAAGCCATTAAGGTTATCTTACTACATGTCAACAAGGCAGTGCTATTTTCAAAAGTAACATCTTTTGGATCCAAGAGGAGGTCTCTGGAGTTTCCCTTTATTGCAAGAAAAAAGCCATTTTTCTTGACTCCCCTCTGCTTCACTAATTCCATGGTCTTGAAAAAAATCATTTCACTCTTCCAAAAGACCAAGTATATCCAAAGTCTCATTTAACTCTAATATTTGAGGATTTGATTTTCCTGATTAGTTTTTTAACTTGTATTAATAGCTATTCATTTAAATTTAGGTAGCTCAGATGGTAAAGAATCCGCCTGCAATACAGGAGACCCAGGTTTGATTCCCTGGGTTGGGAAGATTCTGTGGAGAAGGAAATGGCAACCCACTCCAGTATTCTTGCCTGGAGAATTCCATGGACAGAGGAGCCTGGTAGGCTACAGTCCACGGGGTCACAAAACGTTGGACACTTCTGAGCGACTAACACTTGTCAACTTTTCAATAGCTATTTATTTAAATTTGGGGAGGAATTAAGAAAAGGTGAGTTAACATTTGTATGCCTAACTATGATTCAGAAAGATCTATACCAAAATGTTTAAAGTGTTTTCACCGAGTTGCTGGGATTGAGGATGGAGTTTTCTCCTTTACACATGTGAAGAAGTCCTTACTTAAGGGTGGGATAATGAAAGGGATTTGTATCTGTCTAGTAAAGAATTTGACCTTGCTCAAAGAAAACATCAACCTAAGCCCTCAGCTTATAGGAGGAAATCTCTGGGCCCTCCAGATAGGAGTGTCTTTGTTTGGGAGCCTTGGGTCATATTGGACAGTCTAATAATGTGATTTAGGGGAGGGCCAGTCACCCCATACAGTCTGGAGGAAGAGAAAGGAGGTGACAAAAACTAAACGTGCTTTAGGATTGAAGACTTCGGGTTATGCAGGATCAGTCACCTGGAGATTGAGATCAACCATGTGGGCAGCAATGAATCATACCTATGTAATAAAGTCCCCGTTAAAAAAACTGGACACTGAGGCTGAGGTGTGCTTTTCTGGTTGGCAATACTTTGGGCATGCTGCCACACACTGATGTCAGCAGAATGATGTGATGTCCTCTTCCTGACTCCACAGGGCAAGGACAACAAAAGCTCTGTCTGTGGTACTTCTCCTGGACTCTGCCATAGGAAAGCTTCTTTTCTTTTAATCTATATCCTTTCTCTGTAATAATTCATAACCATGAGTATAAAAACTCTGAGTGGGTTCTGTGAGTCCTTCTTGGGAATTATCAAACCAGAGGATAGCTTTGGGACCATCTAAACTTGGAGTTGCTACCAGATATAAAGACTATGCTCTCTATTTTGCTGTTAGCCTAAATTCTATGCAATATTACAGTGATGAAAAAGAAATTTAATATTCTTCCTAAAAATCCAGTAGCCTTTGACCATTTCCCACAAATCATGTTGTTCCCTCCAAACATGCCTTTTATTTACTCTTCTTTCTCTTCTCTTTATCACTCTCCCATGTCTCTCCTCTGCTCTTCTCTTCCAAAGAAGTCCCTATTTTTAATGAAAGTCATCTTTCCTATGTCTCTTTATTTTTGAATCTTACTTTTCCATCTTGGAGTTTTACTTTCCTATTAACAGCTACCTTTGTTTATTCTAACTGTTTATGTGTATATTCAAAATTTCCTACCTACCTATATATATATATATAAATATTGTAATATTGCATAGAATTTAGGCCAACAGCAAAATAGAAAACATAGTCTTTAGTAAAAATAATCTCCTCCAAACCAGGCCCACATATTTTTCCAATCTTGACACATATTCACACACAAAAATATAACTCTCCAGCAGTAACAATCGATTGAAAGCAATTTATATATGATAGCTTTTAAAATTCTCTTTTACAATTTTCAACACACCAATGTAGTTTACATTGCAACTTCTAATCCCCCCAAATTTTCTCTCCTTTCTCAGAATTTGCTTGAAACTTGTCCAAGCTCTTTGGTCTTTCTGCCTCTTCCTCTCTTCTTTTCATCTGCCGTCTTCTCTTCTGCCAGTTATTCTCTAACCTTTTCTAAATAAATCCTGATATCCTATTTACATTTTCCTCTTCCTCTCACAATATGCCTCCAGTATATCTTATAAATGAGGACCAAAATCATTTATATCCACTCTGTTTACTGACCACAGTAAGATAACTTTACTATTTCAATGTGTTTCTCAATATCACTTTATCATTCCAAGAAACCTGCCCCTGCCCAAATGAAAGTTACAAACAACTTTCTGAAAGGACAATCCAATGACTTTCTGAAAGGATGACCAGTTTTTCAATAGAAACTACTAAAGGAGAGTATACACATGAAAACTCTTGGAATCCATCTTCAAAATTCCCACCTTGTTATATTCACAAATCCTAGATTACTATATCTAATCCTAACCAAACCCCTGCGCTGAAAGTCCCACCTTCACCTAGGTAGGTCTTTAAATTCTCAAAAAATATCTTGATTTTGCCCTACCACTTTTATTAAGATTTTATTAAAGACTATATCAAGGTTATGTTCTCCCTTACCATGGTAAAAACAAACTCAGCTTTGTGCTATCAAAGGTAGTTTTGGTGACATTTTTGGGAGCCAGGAGTATTCAACATAAGGACCAGGAGTCAAGATAAAGTAGTAAACTATGGTTTTACTTTGGGACTGAATGTTTTTATATGGACCTTTGGTGGAGGGGGCACTAGGGAAAGGTGTTACAGGCGGGTAGGGAGGAGAAAAATCCATACATACAGTTATATGCTACTTTAAAATTATAAGAGACTGTCGCAACCAGTATCTCATTTGATCCTTATGACAATGCTCTGTGGCAGACAGAGCATATATTATGGACCTTATTTTAAAGATGGACACACTAGACTTACAGAGGTTAAGTGTGTTTAAGGTTTGGGACACATAACATGAAACAGCTAGGGGAAAATTTTAAAGCAGAGGTCAGCATACTGTATTCTGTAGGCCAAACTTGGCCCCATGGCCTGTTTATATAAGGAGAATTGTGTTGGAACACAGCCATGTCCATTTCTTTGCAAAATTGTCTATGACTGCCTCAGTGCTACAACAGCACAGGAGAATGATTATGACAGAGACCATATGGCCTGCAAAGCCTAAAATATTTACTATCTGGCCCTTCACAGAAAAGGTTTACCAGCCTCTATTCTAAAACAACATGTCACAAAGCTAATTCCCAAATAAATGAGATAAAATGATTAAACACTAAAGGTTTGAAGAAATCAATCAGATAATTCATCCTCGGGCAAAGGGACAGTGGATGATACGAAGTGATAAACTGCCACTTTCTATGGCTTCCCAGCGGCTCCGTGGTAAAGAACCTGCCGGCAGTGCAGGAGACCCTGGTTTGATCCCGGGGTCACGAAGATCCCCCGGAGCAGGAAATAGCCACACAACTCCAGTATTCTTGCCTGAGAAATCCTATGGACAGAGGAACCTGGTGAGCTACAATCCATGGGGTCACAAAGAATCGGACACGACATAACGATTAAATACACACACACACAAGGTTTCTATACCATAGGAAAGAGTCCTCCTGTATAGTTCTCAACCTAGGAATAAAAGTATGGTGATATGAATGGAAATTGTGTTGGAAAAGAAGGATCGACTGGCCAGCGCTGCAGACATCCATGCAGCAGAAACTAGGAACACAAATAGATACAGTAATAAAAATATTTTTATGAAATTTAAACTTTAGAGACTTTGAGCATCAGAAAATATTAGGAGACAGTCCTCTAATTGCTGAATCAGCAATAGCTGAGAAAGGAAACCAGTCTGCCATGAGCAGGCATGAATTATCAGGAAATACAACAATAGCTTAGTGGGTAATAGAGTGAGCTTTCTGGGAACTTACAAGGGTTATGTCTCCTTTTTTACTTTCTGTTTGTAACCTGAACTTCAGCCTCTGCACGGATCCCCCTGTTTCCAGGATTGCAGACCTATCATCTATTCTCCAAACAAAATCGTCCTTTTTCAACAGCACTTAGGTCATGTTACTGCTTTGCTAGAAGCCCTCCAACGGCTTCACATTTCACCAGAGGAAGGTTTTCCTTGAAGCTAACAAAGCTGCAGATTCAGGAACCTCACTTGCACAGGGCCCTTTGGAGGAGGCCCTCAGAGTGTATTCACATGGCCTTTTTTCTTTTTTAATTTGTAATTGTGAGGTATTTTAACCACAACTGTCTAATTTTGAATTTCCTTCTGTCACAATTCTCTGAGTCAAGTGGAGCTAGAATAGACAGACACTTTGTGATCTAGTTAAGGCTTTCCTAGTGACTCAGATGGTAAACCCACTCCAGTGTTCTTGCCTGGAGAATCTCAGGGACGGGGGAGCCTTGGTAGGCTGCCGTCTATGGGGTCACACAGAGTCAGACACGACTGTAGCGACTTAGCAGCAGCAGAAGCAGCAGCAGATGGTAAAGAATCTGCCTGCAAGGCAAGAGACCTGGGTTTTATCCCTGGGTTGGGAAGATCCGCTGGAGAAGGGAATAGTTTCCCCTGGAGAAGGGAATAGTTTCCCCTGGAGAAGGAAATGGCAACCCACTCCAGTATTCTTGCCTGGAGAATCCCATGGATGGAGGAGCCTGGTGGGCTACAGTCAACAGGGTCGCAAAGAGTCAGACACAACTGAGCAACTTCACTTCACTTCACTATTCTTGCCCACTTTTGCCTGGAGAGTTCAATGGACAGAGGAGCCTGGCAGGCTACAATCCATGGGATTGCAAAGAGTCAAACACAACTGACTGGTTAACACCTAAGGAGAACACAGAGGAGAAGCTGAGTAAGAAAAGCTTTGGTGGAATATTTTACAGAAGTTCAAGGTTACTGTAAGGTAAAGCTTTCATTGATACAGGAATGGCTTCTAGGAATACATCTACTATCCTCAGTGCCAACTTACACTGTGACATTAAAGCTCAGGCCTAGGGATCATAAGATAGGAACCTGTCTTCATCACACAAGAAATATGTGGCTGGTGAAGGAGAAAAGGAACTTGAAACACAGAGCCAGCAGCTAGTCTGTGGAAAATTCTTACAAATCTTATAGCAGTTCATGTGAAAAAAGAAATTTGAAAAAAACTTTCCCAAATTTAACAGCCATTCTAGAAATGTATATAGCATTACCCATAATGTGTTATGAAAACAAATTTTTGTACACTACAAATTTAAAAATTTGACCAAATAAGATAAAGGGAAGATTCAATTATCTTCCTATTCTGCCTGTAGAAAATGCTATTACAAAATAATATGTAAAGAGGTAATCAAAGACGTTTTAGCTAGAAATAACGAAGGGAAAGTATGTAAGAAAGAGGGATATCATGGCTAATTAGTAAAATTATTATGGGTTTGTTTTGTTTAATTTTGTGTCATGTGTGGTATAGGGGAGGGGAAAAAAAAAAAAACTTTTTCCTTCACCCTCCTAGGTTCTGCATCTGAGGCCCTGGGGAATAAGCTGACAAAAGGCAGATTAACAAGGGAAAATAAGTAGAGTTTATTAACAGAAGTAATGCAATGCACAGACACACAGAAGAAACTAAGTAATGAGTAACTCAAAGCGGTAGTTAGAATGTGGGGCTTACATGCTATCTTACTAAAGAATAATACATTTGTATAGAAATGGCAAGACTAAAGAAAAGGATTTTGGCATTTAGGGACAGCAAACAGGGAAGGTAAATACATGGGGGAAATGAATAGAAGATAAGGGTCGTTTTAGTGGTCTGTTATAAAGATTCCTCCCTATCTCTGGGCTGATAAGTGTCTCTAATGATTAAGAGTCCTTTTGCCCTTCCTGGTGTGATATGATAGTGAGGAAGACAGATCTTTTTTCTTTTTTTAGCTGCGTCACATACCACCGGTGATCTCAGTTCCTCCACCTGCAGTGGAAGGGAGGCATCTTAACCACTGGACTGCCACAGAAGCCCCGACAAGAGCTTTTTTGCATCTGCTGTTCCTTACTGTCTTCAGCTTACAACAACAAACCTTAGGCCAAAGCAGTATATTTCGAGGGTGGCATATTCCTATCCGCTCTATTAGTATTTGGCACTTTTTAAAAACTGATAATTTCTTGTAGGGTTGTTTTTTTTTTTTTTTTTTCCATTCCAAGTAAGTATTCAGGTTTGTGCCTAATTTTGTATTCATTTGTATTTACCAGGCCTCAGGGACTAAATTTCCAAATGGCACAACTCCTGGATACACCCTTAAATTTCAGAGCCAAATACAATGCCCTGATAATTGGCCTGGCAAGGCTTGCACAACAGGCCTGCTCTCCTCTCCAACATTCCCCACTACTCAAGTCCCACTCAAACCTATGTAGCCAGGCTGTTTCTGAGTCACTATGACTTTCTCTTACTTTCCTAAGATCTGTGTTAAAGCATTGCCTTAATAGAATGTACCCATTCTAGCACCCATTATTTTCTATCATCTTTCCTTGCCTTATTTTCCTCCTTAACAATTAGCACCATTTAAAGCTCTAAACTAGAGAGGGAAATGACAAACCACTCTAGTATCCTTGCCTGGGGAATCTCATGTACAGAGGAGCCTGGTGGGCTGTAGTGCATGGGGTCGCAAAGAGTCAGACATGACTGAGCAACTCAACAACGACAAAAACTCTAAATAGGTGGGGATATTTTTTTTTTTTAATTTTTATTTTTTTAGTTTGTTTTGCTTTACAATACTGTACTCATTTTGCCATACATTGACGTAGATCAGCCATAAGTGTACCTGAGTTCCCAATCCGGACCCCCTCCCTTCCCCCTCCCTCCCCACACCATCCCTCCAGATCATCCCCACTCATATTTTTTAATCAATTTCCCCAAGTAGAGTGTAAGCCTCAAGGAGGCAGAGACTCCTGTTCTTTGTTGTATCTCCAGCATCTAGAGAAATTTATGGCTCATAGTTGGGTCTTTCAAATTATTTGTTAAATGAATGAACAAAAGAAGAAATGAGTAAGTAGAATCATGACTACCTGAATTTTAAAGGATTAGTAAGTGTAAGACTATGTGTGCCTGTGCATGCTAAGTCATTTCAGTTGCGTCCTACTCTTGGCAACACTATGGACTGTAGCCTGCCAGGCTCCTCTGTCTATGGGATTCTCCAGCTAAGAATATTGGAATGGGTTGCCATTCCCTTCTCCAGGGGATCTTCCTGACTCAGGGATCAAACCCAGGTCTCCTGCATTGTAGGTAGATTCTTTACCATCTGAGCCACCACGGAAGCCCACATAGTTGCAAATAAAAGGCCAAAGTAAAGAACTTTTTCAAGTGTTACTAAGGACGAATAATTAAACTGCATGGACAGAGTTATGACTCTTTCTGAGAAGGTAAACCAGGCAAGCAATATTTTTTCCAAATAGCACCTGTTAGAGGCCCACTTCTACTGATTAATAACATTCCTTTCACAGTATCTTATACAAACTGTCTTTTCAAAATGTTTTTAAAACTGTGACTTATTTCTCATAAAATTAAACATAAGACCTCACATCCTACAAGCTGGAAGAAGTTCAGAGATTACTGGGCCTGGTGGTTCCCAAGCCAGCTGTGTATTAGGATGACCTTGGGAGTATGTTTTAAAAGAGAGAGAGAGATTTCCAAGCCCAAAAGCTAGTATATCAATCTGGCTGTGGAGTGTGCTAAGCTACATTTTTTTAAAAACAGGCTCTCCTCCAACTGTTATCCAGACTTCTTGCGACCCTTCTTGATTCAGTATTTGGAAACTACTGAATTTGTTTGCTTCTCTTGTTTACTGTATCTCACAAGTGTATGTAAACCTTGAATAGGAAATACAAAAAAAAAAAAAAAATTTTCT
>SJYA01001612.1:51813-93897 GCA_006410615.1 Neotragus moschatus | reverse complement strand
AAAAAAAAAAAAAAAATTGAAAGTGTGGTTCTCAATCTGACTAAACAAGTAGAGTCACCTGGAAAGCTTTCATCCCATGAGCTAGGCTCTCCCCAAGGCTTACTGTATCCAGATCTCTGGGTGGGAACTATGGTGTTACTGTTTTAAAAGCTTCACAGGGAGTCTAATGTGTAGCTAGGGATGAGGAGCCCTAATCTAGAAGAAAATAATTTCAAAAAACAGAGAAACTATTCTTATTTTCTTCTTAGGCACTTTCTACTTCCTGAGTTTGCAAATCATACTGCCAAAAATCAACCTGGAAACGTTCCATTCAACTGATGTTTTTATAGTTGAGGATCTTGGAGTCTAAAAACTTGCCCAAAGTCAAATCATTAGTTAGAAGCTGATTTAGAACCTGAATCCGGTATCTCTTTTGATAGCTGGTGTCATTTTTACTATCACAAAATTTTCTGGTCCACTGTTCTTCATTCTGGCGAAGGCAATAGCACCCCACTGCAGTATCCTTGCCTGGAAAATCCCATGGACAGAGGAGCCTGGTAGGCTGCAGTCCATGGGGTCGCTAAGAGTCGGGCACGACTGAGCAACTTCACTTTTGCTTTTCACTTTCATGCACTGGAGAAGGAAATGGCAACCCACTCCAGTGTTCTTGCCTGGAGAATCCCAGAGACAGTGGGCCCCCGTCTATGGGGTCGCACAGTCATACACAACTGAAGCGACTTAGCAGCAGCAGCAGTACTTCATTCTGTAAACAAGCCTACAATGCCCTGATGAAATCTTATTCAATCTCCTAGTCATACTAGGGCTTTATTTCTGCAGTGAATCACAGACAGGAACCAGTTACAGATCAGATTAAATGGCAGGCTAGCTAAGCAGCTCCAAGATATCAATCTCTAACAGTATTTTCCAAACTTGGCTGGTCAAAAAAATTCATGTGAGGAAATTAGTAATACAACCTCCCAAGGCTCTACATTGAAGAGTGAGACTCAGTAACTCAGCACAAGATATCAGAATA
The DNA here is from genome assembly GCA_006410615.1 of Neotragus moschatus. Classification (NCBI taxonomy): domain Eukaryota; kingdom Metazoa; phylum Chordata; class Mammalia; order Artiodactyla; family Bovidae; genus Neotragus; species Neotragus moschatus. The sequence continues at coordinate 92,885 of SJYA01001612.1, read as the reverse complement.
TGTAAATTTAACAAGGGTTGCAGCTCATTCATATTCTCTGCAAGTTGGGAAAAGACTGCTAAAATATTATAGGAATAAATGATATTTTTATCTCACTTAATTCTGATTATCTCATATGACTCTTTAAATGAGGAGTCAGAAAACTTTTTCCATAATGGGTCAGTTAGAAATAGTTTAGATTTTGCAAGCCATGTGGTCTTATTCACAACTATTCAACTTGCTCTTATAATAAAAATGCAGCCATAGATGATATAAACAATTGGGAGTGGCCATATTCCAATACAACTAATTACAAAAACATGGTTTTTGTTTTTTTTCTCTGGTTCTTTTCTCTATAAGATATGGGGAGCTGGATTTGACCCATACACTATAATCTGGTAACCTTCTGGATTAGATAACTACCAAAACGTAAGTTTATAATTGTATCATTTAGAATACTTGCCTACTAGACATTAAAACAAATAAAACCAACAGTGACTAAAACAAACGAGGGTTTATCTCATATAACAAATTTAGACCCAAGTGTTTAGTAATATTAGTTTAGCAATTTAATAATATCTTGGAAGTGCCAGCATCTACCTCCAGAAACCTCTAGAAAATATCTCCTTATGTATCACTGGTAGATTTGGATTGCATACCTATATAAGGTCTTTGACTAAACTCACTATCTCTGAAACCAAGGGAATTCTACTTAAAACATGTATGTGTTAGGTGGAAAGAGAGGTACAGAGGCCTATTAACAAAGAATAAAGCTGGGTAAGTAGTGCTTTTTGGTAGTCAACTAACAGTGCTCACCACTGTCCACCCCTTTGGCAATCTAATTTCCACATACATATCCTTTTTCCAACACAAACAGTTCATAGAGGTGTATTCACACCCATATAAGATATTCTTTAGTCACTGTTTTTAATACCTATAGCTGAGATGGGCATTCAGGAGAGTTCTTTTCTAATTTTAGCAACCTCCACATGTTGGTACAAGTTCAGACACCTCAGGATTGCCTCGTAGGTTCAACAATTATATGCAGTTGTTGGTGGGGCTTGCTTTATCTTTAACAATAAAGTCCCTCTAAAAAACTTAGTAGACTCAGTCTGCTTACTTCTGGTTCATTCCTTGCCTTAGTAACCACAGCTAAAGATTTCTGTCTAGATACAGACTTTGTGGCTAAGAACTCTCGTTTCCCTGCTGCTTGATTCTGCACTCTTCCAAATCTTCCTGCATTTAACACACAGAGTCAGTTCTTTGTGGTAAGAAGCTCCAGTTTTATCAATCTTAAAGGTGCCACTTTCTCACCTCTGTTTGTTCTAAGTTGCAATACAGAAGATACCGTCTCTAACCCTGCAAGGCTATAAATTATGGGACTTTGTTCAATTAGATTGGTAGTCATAGTCAGAGTACTTTTGTTTGCCAAGTCATTCTTTTCTTGCTCTCTGCTTCAAAATTAGCTATTTAGCTTAAGTTTGCCTCTCCTAATAGGACTTCCTTGCTAACAGAACCCCATCTAGTATCTGAACCCAATTCAACCTCTACATTGTTCCTCACATATCCCCAGGGAAACTGGAGAGATCCTTGCAGCATAGTTAGAAAAATCATAGATTAAAAACACACAACCATTTTCAAGTAAATTTTTGAAATCAGACCCCATGTAATTTACTTATTTTGACTGGCAACTGGGTAGTATGAGGGACAGCTAGGAGGGTTTTGTCAATGTCATCTCAGGTCCAATACTCCTTATCGTTTGCCCAAGTGACATGGAAATAGAGTGACACTTGAGAAAACCAATTAATATATTTAGCATAAATTTAAGAAAATCTGCAGTAAAATACTTCAGTTATTTTTCTTTTTCAAAGCAAGTGAAGATAAATCTGAGAAGAAAAAAATAAGTCCAAACTTTCCCTGATGGCCACGTTNTGCCCAAGTGACATGGAAACAGAGTGACACTTGAGAAAACCAATTAATATATTTAGCATAAATTTAAGAAAATCTGCAGTAAAATACTTCAGTTATTTTTCTTTTTCAAAGCAAGTGAAGATAAATCTGAGAAGAAAAAAATAAGTCCAAACTTTCCCTGATGGCCACGTTTATTTTTTATGCTGTTGAATCATACATGTATATTTATACATGTTTGTATATTTGCAAATTCTTTTTGGAAAGAGGTGAGAAAGAGAGTAGAAAAGGAGGGGTTCTGGTTCATGATGGTGATGTAAAGGGTTCTGAATTCAACTCCTCCCACAAACACGCCAGATCCACAGACATATACGGAACATGGTCCTATGGGGGGAAAATAACCTGAAAGCTGGCTGAACAACTCCTACGCGTCAGGCCACTGAGAGAAAGCCCGCATTAAGAGGGTACGAGAGGCTGAGACAACCCCACACTGGGAGCAGCAACCCACATAGCGTGGGAACTCAAAACCGGAGCTTCTGCCTGAGGAGCAAGGGGTTGGATCAGCCAAAAAGGGCATTTTAAGACCTGAACCTGAGAGACAGGCCTCCAAAATGCCTGGTGTTGAAAAATCAACAGGGCTCTCTGCCTGGGAGACCCACGGCTATGGGGATCTGAGAATGGGCTCCTGCTTGGACTCACATGCCCAGGGTCCAGCTCAGAAGCAGCGGATCCAGGGCCGCCCAGAAGGTGTAAAAGAAACTCATTTGCTTTGTGCTTGTCCTAGAGCTTCAGCCTGAGGGGCAGACAGCAGATCTGACACAACCTGGGGTCCTGCAGCGCAACCTCCAACTCGGAGACACAGGCGTCATCCTTACGCTCTGAGCGCCGCGCTCCATGCCAGGTTCTGTGGGGGAGGGGCGGGAGGCGCTTTTTCCCGTGGCAGGTGCACCAATCTCTGCAGCTGCTGCCCAGAGAACAGCCCGCTGATCACCTGTGTCTGGAAGCTGAGGGGGCTGAAGGGGCTGACGGGCTTATGCTTGGGTCGCACGGGACTGTATAGAGTTGCTCACTTTAAAAGCTGTTGCCTGAGGAGCCAGCTTCCAGTCAGCCCGAATCTAGGACCCTACTCCTTCGGGACATTGTCAGGTCTTGGGCACCCCCGCCCTCAACTCCGGGGGACCGTTAAAAGGAAAATAGGTTGCTTGGGCACTCACAAATGTTTCAAAGACAAGTGAAAGCTGCGTTAGGGTTGAGCAATAAATTCCAATTCCTACGCAAAGCCACTCCTTCAAGACTGGGAGAGGTAAGTGACTTTTCTCTCCTGCATAGAAGCCAGTACAGAGAGTCAAGCAAAAATGAAGAAACAGAGGGAAGAAGGGAGGCAAGACAATGCAATGGCAAGATGGAAAAAGAAAAGCTGTGTGTGATAGAACAGATCAAGGCCCAAGGGTAAAAACGGATAGATTCAGCCACTCAGTGTCTATTTATTAAATAATAATTTTATTCTGGGCTTTCCTGGTGGCCCAGATGGTAATGAATCTGCCTACAATGCAGAAGACCAAGACCCCTAAATCAGAAAGATCTCCTGGACAAGAGAATAGCAACCCATTCCAGTATTCTTGCCTGGAGAATCCCATAGACAGAGGAGCCTGGTGGACTATGGTCCAAAAGGTCACAGAGTTGAACATGGCTGAAGTGACTTAGCATACAGGCACGTAACCTAATCTTGAGTTTACTACTGATCCCTTTAAATTCAGGTATCCATAAGTCTACTTGTTGGGACCTCATGCCAGGTGCTAGGAGTACAAAGATGGGAGTGCTGTCCTGGTTGTGCCTACAAGATGATGGAGACAGGGCTGTGGTGTTGCAGAACTTCAGAAAATGCCCTCTCAAGGCATACAGTAAGGTGGTCTTGGAAAATGAAATAAGTCCTATAGGAGTCAAACTCTGGGAGCAAAAAGGCAGTTATTAAGACGGTCTAGATGAATTAGGGAAAGACTTATATAGAAGGTAATAGCTGAGCTAACTTCAAAAAATGAGTGGAGGGTTGCCAGGCAGAGAAAGGAGAGGGTCTGCCAAGAACTGGATAAGATAAACATGTCAGAAATGTAACACTTTTCTGACACCTAAAATCTCTGTGTTCCATAGGATACCTATATTAAAAACAAACAACCTAGTGTGTAAGGAACTTTTAAAGTCACACAGTTCATGAAAACTCATTTGAATCAAGACTTAAAATGTTCTGCTTTTTTCTTTCTATAATAAAAACAACCAACTTGGGAGCCCTCTCTGAATTACCTGCAGCTCTCAACATACAGAAACATCAATTTTTGTATGAAAACACTAGCCTTTTCAGTTCCTCCGTTGTACTCAACTTTTCTTCCCTTCTTAACAGTACAAGGAAGGCAAAAGAAGTCACTAGGACGAGTCAACAACTCTGCAGCATTTGATGCAGATTGTAGTGACTCTACAAGGTAAGAAACATTTAGATAATAATTAGCCTCTGACCTACTCAATGGTAGGATATGAAATGCAGAGCACTTGTTCTACAAAAAGGTCATCTGGTTTACAAGCAACCTCAAGATCCAGAATTCGCTGTTCTGCCTTCCCTAATAGGAACACTGGACAGAAGAAAAGTCACCTCTTATATTAACTGCTCAGCATGAAAAGTAATTTGCCTTAAGACCAAAACAACTGTAAAGACTCAATTTACATTTCAATCTAAGAAGAAAAAAACAAATGGAAGGCTCTAGATTCTGATGTTTTAACCCTTCTTAAGCTATTCAAACAACTGAAAAGATTGTTTCCAAGGTGCAGCATTTTCTTAACTCCCATGATTTATTATCTGGAATACATGATAAATAAGCCAAATGTGCTCAAAACATCCATTTTATCATTTAAATCTCTTTAAATACATTTTAAGAAATATATGGGATTTCCCATGAGAAAATATATCATTGTTGCTAAATCTATGGTCTCTGAAATCAGACCTCCTTGGTTTAACTTCTAGCTTCACCCCACCTCCCAGTATAACTTTGGTTTAGAGAGACATAGTGGTTTGCCAAAGTCTACTCAGCTGCAGAATGAAGCTAATGAAACAGCAACTTCACGTGGCTGTTGTGAGGATTAAAGGAGATGATCTGTGCAAACAGCCTACCATACCTTACTCAATAAACCCAGTTTTTCTCCTCATTTCATTCCTAGTATTTTCCCTTTAAATTGATGATGGAAATAGAGATTTATGAAAATGCTTGGGTTTGTTTTGTTTCGGGGTGTTTTTTGTTTGTTTGTTGGGGTTTTGTTTTTTTTGTTTGTTTGGTTTTTATTTTTTACTGAGGTGTAGTCGACTTGAAATATTATATTAGCTTCAGGTGTATAACATAGTGATCCAAAATTTTTCTCGATTATATTCCACTTAAAGTCATTAGAGAGTGCTTGGGTTTTAATGCACTTGCACTCTGGATTTATTTTGGGCTGCCCATATTAATAGCGAGAATATATCTTTCTTCTTTTACTCCTCATGTTAGAAAGCCTTAAGCAATGAATTGCAGTAGGGACAGCAAGCATAAAAAGAATGTATACAAGAATATTTGAGAGAAGGAATAAAAAAAGGAAATGAAGATCGAAGGGATTTAGAAAATCATTTAAAAGTGGCAATTGTATTTAGGACAATCTTTCAGTTATCCATAAAGATCATTCGATGAAGGAAGAATCAGTTGGCCAATACAGCCCCAGATCGTAGTCTCCTTGCCTCTCCATAGATTTTAGGTTCACTGAAATCACAAATTGATGTGTACTGAAGTCCCCTTTATTGGATCAGAATCAGGTCCTGAAGCTCATCATCAGTGGCAAGGACCTGAGTTCACTTGGATCTCCACAAGGCCACCTAACTCACCTTGGCAGACGAGATGAGTCTAGGCAGGGAATAGCTGCATTAAGGGTTTTTTGTTGTTATTTTGTTTTGTTTTAAAGGGGAGGTGTTCGTTTTGGGGGGAGCAGAGAAGTAAATAGAAATTTAAACTATTTCCAAGCCTCAGTTAATGGTAAACACTTGGCTCCTGCTCACTGTCCTCAATTTCAACTTTTTTTCTTTTCCAGTAAGAAAAGTTTCCCCTGATGCAGAAATGACTTATGACATAGAAAAAAATGCTTGATTAGTAACCAATCTATCTGTCTCCAGCTGTGTAGCAGACTCATCTTAGAAACGTTTGGAAGGTTCTACTTGAAGCTGTGGGTTCATTTCAAAGGAATCCAAAAAGCGGGGGTGGAGGAATGGGAAATAATACAGGAAAATCTCTTCCCTTTATCTTCTGTACTCTTCTAGAAGGAGAGCACAAAAAGAAAATACGCAACTAAAAGAGGTTCACGTATAATAAGAATCAGTTTCTAAACGATAGTGAGAGGTCATTGATTTGAGAGTCAAGAAACTCATGTCTAATGTTTACTTCAGCTGTGACTCATTATGAAATGTTGGCGAGGGTCACAGAAACCTCCGGCTCTTGGTTTCCCCATCCATAAAATGAAGACTTGAATAACTGGCCAACCCACGTTACATCTGATGTATTTTCAAAGACTAAGAATGAAAGTCATGAGCATGTATTAATACAAAGACAAGAGATCCCCTTCTGAGAAGGACTAGACTAGCAAAACATAAAATTCACATTTGGAGGCTAATTGGATGTCCTAGATAAAAGTAATTGAGTAAAAATTAGTGGGAAGAAAAATCTGTGGTTTGGTGATAGAGAAGATTTCTATAAGAAGAGATAGACAAAATCATAGAGATTCTGTGACTCTCATTTACTTGGAAGAATTAAAATGCTTCCCCTTCATCCTATAAGGGAAATCCTTGAGAAGTTTGCGGACTGTCACCATCTGTTCAGCAAAACATGTATCAACATAATATTTTCCACATGTTACATTGTTTTTTAAAAAATTTGAAAACAGAAATTAATCTTTTCCTAGCCAAATGTTTTATTATAACCATTGTCAAGGAAAATTAAATAGAAGCTCTCTGTTTTGATCCCTGTCTTCTCCCTACCCATACCCACCAGCAAATCAATTCTATGCATTTTCTATGGCAATGTATGGCTTAAAGCTACAAAGAAGCTAGTAATTTGACTTTTTTTCAAAACATAACAATTCTATATTTCCTAAGTCTGTAGAACTGCTCCGAAGCCTATCTTTCATGTAGTTGTAAAGTCCAAGCTCTCCATTTTCCCTCTCAGAACCCCATAGCGACATCCATCAATGAACTGATCAAGGCCAAGTTTACCATCACCACCTGAGTATCCACTCTTGGCTGTACCACGCAGCCAATCACCCTAGTCCGCTACCACCACTCCTCTGACTGACACACTCAGGACCAGCCCTGGAAGTCAATACAGTCAGCCAACTAGTGCTGACCAAGGCCCAGCTCCATGCCCAGCACCAGGCAAGGGACAAAAGGACATGGATGAACAATGCTAGACATACTTTCTATCCACAAACTTGTTGGGAAGAAGAGAGAACTAGTAGAAGATAAGACAATAAAAAACATCCTGTGTGACGTGGCAAAAATGATGACAACAACGATGATGATGATGACATAAGGATCGGGCAGGATCTCCAAGTTAGCTACTTTTTTTCATCTGTGACCTCTCCCCCAAGTTTCTTGACATTGGTTGGCCAGAGGAAAATGAACTTTTAATCTGGTTTAACATCTATTCTGCTCTAATAATTTTGGTAGTCCCTTTAGGTAAGATTCAGTTGTGTATGCTCATTTTTCAGAATGTTAAAATCTTAGAAAACAGTTGTCCTGTCCATTTAGCTGGTTTTGTGTAGCTCTGAGCAAATCTTGTTCCATCTATGACCTTTGATGATATTACTGTCTCTCTAAAAAGTAGATTTATTCCTACCTAGCAGCAATTCCCATAAAGAAAATAAACAGTGATGTGCTTATGAAAGACATGTAGAACAGGCATTATTGTTTTTAAACAAGTAAACTGAGACCCAAAAAGTTTAACAATACTTTGGAATAATTGATATGGGCTGAGTGTGTCCCCCCAAAATTCATGTTAAAGTCCTAACTCCAAGAAACTCAGAATGTGACTGTATTTGGAGAGTGTCTTTAAAGAGGTAATTAAGATGAGATTATTCAGATGGACTCTCACCACTGCCAATGTGTCCTTCCAAGGAAAGAAAATTTGAAGGATATATTGAACAATGACCAGCACAAAAGGAAGACCATGTTAAGACACAGGGATAAGGCAGGCCATTCCACAAGATAAGAACAGAACCTCAGAAGAAACCGACTTTGGCGACACCTTTATCTCAGATGTCTGATCTCCAAAACTGTGTTTAAGCCACTTAGTCTGTGGCCCTTTGTCATGGCAGCCCTAGCAAACTAATACAATAAGCAGCCTCTAAAAACAGCTCTCTTTGAACAGCACAAGAAAAAGATAGTTTTTTCAGTCTGTTTTTCCACTGGTATTAGCTTTTTTACATACTTCAATACTGTCTGGCACAATAGATTTTAAATAACATTGGTTAGATTGATGAGTGAACATTATCCTTTTAGCTAATTCAAGATGTAATTTTAATGAATTTTACCAACCAAAATAGAAAATTAAACTGAAAAAGTAACTTCCTCATCTTAAAATTTTCAACATATATATGCTAGGTAATTTCTAATGATTGTTTAAAAAGATTCTTTTAAGGTCAAAATAGTAACAAGCTACAAAAGTCATTATTTCCATAAATGTTAATGAGTTACTTTCTTGGGGTAAAAGCCTCAAATTATGGAGAAGTAACTGAAGTCTTTTATTTGAATTTTCATGTATGTTTCTATAGTCAGAGTCTTCATCAGGTTCAATGCCTTGTTACCTCTTCTTTCTATCATCTCACTGATCTCTTCCAAATCCTGGTGAAGTTGTCAGTACTATTTGTAATGAGAAAGTAAACCGGCAAGCCAAGTCCTCAAAATTGCAGAGCAGGTTCATAGGCAGTTAAACCAGATGAAAACAGTGAAACATACATACTTCGTAGAAGGAGAGGAGAGAAGGAAGCGGAAGGAACTGAGGAGGAACACAGTCTTTTCCTCCATTACCACCCATGAGTTTGATCATATATATCTGAAAAGAAAATGACAGTTGCTCAGCCATGTCTGATTCTTCATGACCCCATGGATTGTAGCCTGCTAGGCTCCTCTGCCCATGGAATTCTCCAGGCAAGAATACTAGGGTGGATTGCCATTCCCTTCTCTAGGGGATCTTCTTGACCCAGGGATCGAGCCCACGTCTCTTGCATTGCATGTGCAATTTAGACTCCAAAAGGATTTGGTTCCAGAAGTATCTCCAGGATCTAACTAAAAGTCCTTGACCTCTATGCAAGCAGCCCCATTCATTCTTTCATTCCGTAACTACTCTTTGAACGTCTACTATGTGTAAGACACTCTATTAGGCTTTCATGTACACTGTCTTGTAGTGAACAAAACACCAAAACATCCCTGCCATGACAGGGCTTACATTCCAGGGGTGAAGACAAAAAAATTAAAGTGATAAATAAATAAAACATGTAACATGCTAGAGAGTATTAGGTGCTAAAGAAAAAAATAAAAGTGGGATGAAGGGTAAAATGTGAGTGCTGGATTGAAATATTAAGTTGGACAGGATAGGTCTCATGAAGATGTGTTAGGAGACTGACTGCACTAGTAAACACTGAAACACTTCCATGCCTTCTCAAACAGTATCCTGAATTTAGATTCAAACAGGCTGACTTCCACTCACAGCTTTGCTCTCTCTTTATGTATGAAATCTGAGCAAATTTCCCAAGTTTCCTGGATCTCAATTTCTTTATCCATAAAATGAAAATTATACTTACCTTACAGAATTGTTGCTGTTGTTTGGTCACTAAGTCGTGTCTGACTCTTCATAACCCCGTGGACTGCAACATGCCAGGCTCCTCTGTCCTCCACTATCTCCCAGAGTTTGCTCACATTCATGTCCGTTGAGTTGGTGATGCTATCTATAATTCAACTTGTAGAATTATAAGGAGTTAATGTAATATATATTTCATTAGGTACAGATGTAAATACAGATATAGATACATACCTTTCAAATGCTTAAAACAGTGCCTGACATATAAAAACTCAATGAATAGTAGGTTTTGTAATTGCATTTTTATTAGTGGTCTTCCTATGACTTGATTTCAACACTGTAAAAACAAGACTAAATGCAGACCACTTCACTGAACTGTTGTGGAAATCAGATGAAAGAAGACATAGAAGGACATTGTAACCTGGATCACATGAGTTTGTGCTCTGTTGGCTTCTGTCATGTCCAGCTCTTTGTGACCCTACGGACTGTAGCCCGCCAGGCTCCTCTGTCCATGGGATTCTCCAGGCAAGAATACTGGAGTGGGTTGCCGTGCCCTCCTCCAGGGGATCTTCCCAACCCAGAGATTAAACCCACATCTCTGGCATCTCCTGCATTGCAGGTGGATTCTTTACCCANGACACGACTAAAGTGACTTACCAGCAGCAGCAGCAAACAGTCTCTGTTAGTCTTTTTTCCCTAGGGCTGGAGCTTGAAGTCCACAGGGCAGGTCATCAGAATAAGTAGGTAATATATAATGTTGGGGTAAGCAACTACAATCTGGGACCCACAGGGCAAGGACAGACTGGAACCATTGTCAGTGACAGCTGCCTCAAACACTGATGATGGGGACCTTCTGCCTGAAGAATCCAGGGCCCTTTGTCACAGAACTAAATACAAATGTGGCCCAAGAGGTAGAGAACTTTACAGAGGACCCCCAGGAAGGTGGCTGCTGCCTGGTGCCAATCAGGTGAGCCAACAGATAGCAACAATGCCTGCCAGTGTGAGTTACCAAAGTGCCTGCTATGACCTTCTGTTTCACTTTCAACCTCCAAACCTATCGCAAACATGTCTTTTGTGGCTCATCCCAAACAAACACATTCAGAGAAGGGATTTCTCAGAAATGTAATTCAACCTGCATGCCTACATGCCAAGTTGCTTCAGTTGTATCTGACTCTCTACAACCCTATGGACTATAACCCACCAGGCTCCTCTGTCCGTGGGATTTCCCAGGCAAGAATACTAGAGTGGGTTGCCATTTCCTTCTCCAGGGGATCTTTCTGACCCAGGGATCAAGCCACCATCTGTTATGTCTCCGACAATGGCAGGCAGGTTCTTTACCACTAGCACCACCTGGGAAGCCGCAATTCAACCTACTTACAAGTTAATGTATGACAGAGCCACCACACTAATAATTCTCACTACAATCTATCTCCATTTTTAATTGTGAAAAATGAGGTTTGGGTGAGGGTCCCTAAGTTGCCTGGAGTCACAGAACTAGTAAATGGCAGAGTCAAAATTCCAAATGCCTCTAATTGCCTAATTAGACATATTAAGTAATTATGGTCCAAATGGAAATAGTGATTTCATAGGTATCCCAAAAGGAAGGCTCCAGTATTGTTCATTTTTATGATAATAATCCCTTACAAATATAAAGCACTGTACTTTTCAATATGGTCTCTTACAAACTTTTCCTCTGGATCTTCATAATACCACTGTGAAAAAGGTATATGTTAATCACCTACACTATACTGACGAGCAAATTAATTCTTATTTAGACATTCCCTAAACCATACAGCCAATGGCAGAGCCAACTCTGGAATCCAAGTCTCCTGACTTAACCCATTATTCCAGAGCCCTCATCACTTCAAAGTAGTTGACCAGAGTTGACAAATGACAGAAGGAGGAAAGGAAAAGAAAGATGATAAAAGACCATGAACAGTAGTAGACCTTGTGGCAATTCTGTTAAAAATTTTTAAAAACTTGGCCACGGAACTGTTCCTTATCTGGCAAATGAATTTACCCACTTCCTCCTTACCCTCATCTCTGTTCCAGTAATAGTAAGAACCAAACAACTGCCCAAAACCTGACAAGGGCTGCAATGTTCCAGCACTAGTTTCTGAGTCTCTCTGGGTTCTCAGGGTAGGAGGTGGGCACACCATCCATCCAGTTTTAGGGAGAATCAATGGTGTCATCTGTGAAAGGAGTAAAACTCCCTTCTGTAAATTACTAAAAAACAAAACAAAACAAAAAACTGTAGTTTTTTCTTGTCCAGACTTCAAAAGAAATTCAACTATGGTTATATGTTGTAGCTAGATTTTATTCATTCCTTCTATACACATTTGTGGAATTTCTATCATAGGTAAACCAGAATGTAAGGAACTCTGCATACATAACATGAATCAAACATAGATTCCACCCTGAAGGAACTTACAGGAAATAAATGGGGAGACATGGGCATGAATCTGTGTACCATTGAAATACTATAAGAAAAACTAGATCAAGTGCTTTGGGAGTTCAGTTAGAGAAACTCCTTCTGGTTGCGGATTAAAAGGGAGACTTTGTGGGGTTTGAACTCTATAGTTTCTGAAGAAAGCAGCTTTAAAAATGTGGAGTCTTTTAGATTGGCATGACTATAGGCATGTGAGGATAAGTGGGAAACACAGAAGAGAGAGAAATAAAGTTAGAAGGGTAAGTTGGAACCAGATTGTGGTGGGCCTTGAAAATCTAGATAAGGAATTTGAAAGTTAAGTGTGAGAGTTGAAGTTCTCAAAGAGTTCTGAGAAAACTTGAAACACTTAGGTGAACTCTATTTGCAAAGTTTGAAGAAAAGCAAATCTCAACTTATTTACATTTAACCATTTTCTGTCCTACTGAAGGGTCATGGAATAAATAAAGATNTTGAAAATCTAGATAAGGAATTTGAAAGTTAAGTGTGAGAGTTGAAGTTCTCAAAGAGTTCTGAGAAAACTTGAAACACTTAGGTGAACTCTATTTGCAAAGTTTGAAGAAAAGCAAATCTCAACTTATTTACATTTAACCATTTTCTGTCCTACTGAAGGGTCATGGAATAAATAAAGATGATTAATTCTTTTTCATCTAAAGTAATGTATTAACTCTGGCAATGATCCCTTCTGACTAGTCCCTTACCTTCAATGATGAATGTCTGGCTTTGGATAGAGATGTCAGGAGAGGCAAAGGAAGGGAAAATGTCCTGTTGGTGACTATATCCGACGCTCAGTATAACTCGCTCAAACCCCGGGATAATACTGCTTTGTTGTCTTCAATTATTGTTTTCTATAAGCTGATGGCCCTTCACTAGAAGAGGAATCCTTAGTCTATCTGTAAGTTCTAGCACAGGGAAAATAAAAACAGGCAAATTAGTACCTAATTTTCTGATGGAAAGAATCCATTATAAGGATGGTTGCCTCTGGAAGTATCTCAGCAGGAGTCCCATCAAGTCTTTTCATTCCAGTGACTAGGAAAATGAATAAACTTCGGTGAGACAGCTCATGAAATTACCCATCCCCCGCATCATCCAGCAGTCATATGATAATGTCCCAAGCTATGGTGACTGTATAATACTCACGTGAAACTTCATTCTCATAGGGGAGAAGAAATCAAGTCATTTTACTGTCACTGTTTCCTAAGAAATATTTCACAGCCTGAGACTGTGAAAGAATAGGGGAAACTTTAATTGTTCCTTAAATATATACTTTTATGTGCACAAATACACAAGTACATTAAACATATTAACATTATTTAATACCATTTTATTATATTATGTTTAATTAAAATAGCAAATGTTCTTCTTGAAAAGTAAGGAATTGGGAATTACCCATTCCCAATAACATGTTCCACAGACTAAAGGGAGCATATTCAGTTATCCTAGCTGTCATTTTTTTAGAAAATATAGTTTACAACAGTCAGTTACAATATAAATTATGATAATGATATACACATTTTCACACATTTAGTTATAAATTTTGGCTAAAACTGCTTTATAAATACCACTGTCTCTGATGGGCATAAGAAGGCAAAGAACTCCAAGTTCTTTGGTGGCCTGGAAAATTCCCCAAGTGAGGAAGGAAGGCAAGGTGAACAAGCAGAGGTGAGAACTCTGGACCAGCCAGGCCCGCAACCAGGGAATGCTGGAGGGTTCCGTCCACCCTACTCCTCACCACCATCACCCCCTCTCAATTTACCTTTCAAGTTTTTATTTAGTCTTTTATTATTATTCTCCTAATATGAATACTATTCTCTATCTAATGAATCCTTCCTAGCTTCCGAGTAAAACTAACAATTCAGAGAACAATCAGGTAAAAACACAAGCCGCCCTCTAGCAAAACTGTTGAAAACACGTTCCTTTAAGGTTAAAATTAAACAGTCTCCTCTGATTTTTTTTCCCCCCATGACAGCAAACCCTGGGTAGGTCTCACGCCTTCTCACACCTTCCCCGACCACTCTGCACATTTATACCAGCTCAGAGACCTCCACGAGGCAAATAGCAAGGCGAATTAAAAAGGAGCAAATGATCCACAGATCTAGTGCTTTGTTTCTAGGAGCAAGTGGTGTCCACTTNGATCTGCAGACACTGAGTCTTTTCAGCGTGGAAATTCTCAGTTTACTCACGGCTCGTTCAGAACCGAGCTGTCAGTTTCCACGGCCCTCCCCGCCCCCACTCCCCCCACCCCCGGCTCCGCCACCCCTGCCCCTCGGGATGGTACGGCCCAAAGTTCCCCGAGTTGTGAGAGGACTTTGTTTCTCGTCCGCGGCCTCTGAAATCCCGACGAAAGGGTCACTTCCTGACTTTTGTGTCTCTTCGATCCAGCGCCTGGAACGTTCTTACCCTCTTGTTGTGACTAGAAGTACATCATTGCAGGCCTTCTCCGTTAACTTTTTTTTTCAGGACTTAAACATTCCTCTAGGCTGAAGTTTGGAACTATGGCTTCACAACAAAGACCACTGTTTTTCCTCCCCCGTCTCACCCCTGGCAAAAAGGAAAACAGAAAAGAAAACGCACTTGTTCACTACCCCTGTTTACAGCTGTGAAGCACATTTCCTCTGTCCCACACATTAGACCAGCAAGAGGTTAATGCCACGGAGAGCTCTAACGTCAAATAAAAGGGGTACAAGCCTCTTTTCCCTTAATTCCCAGGCAGTTGGAGGGGTGTGGAGTGGGAGGTGGGTGGGGGAGCTGGGGCTTGATTCCTAGTCCACAATCTAAACCACAAACAGGCTCCAGATCCACATTCCTATGGAGTAGATGAAACGGGATGGCAGAATCAAAGAACACCAGATATAGGAAGACTTATCAACTCTAATCCATTCATTTCACAGATAAGAGGCAGATAAGATCTGGGAAGGGAAATGAAGTGCCCACACTCAAAAGGAAGCTGGGTCATCTTAGGAAAAATTGCCCTCAACCAAACTTGCAAAATAACCCTAAAAAAGTTTTCAACAAGAAAATTTCCAAGAAAAATTATTGTTCAAAAAGATGTATTTGATGTCTTTTTTTCTCTCTGTATCAGAAAAGGCCTCCCCTTGTGTTGGTGGAGGAAAGATGAGAACCTGGGATTGAAATGAGGTTTAGAAGCGAATCAAGTGTTTTCAGAAAGAACGCTCACTATGTTTTTTTTCCCTCCCTGCATTTTGAATACTGCTGACCTCCCTCCTTAAAGTAAAATATTGCATCCTTAATGTGGTTTAAAAAACACAACAAAATAAAAACTCACCACTTTAAGACTCTTTTCCTTTTGCTGGAAAAAAACCTTCAGCATGTTCAAATGGTGACAGGGTTACTTTGCAGTGGTTGTTTGTGAAGGTACAAAGGAATCAGAATACGTGAGAGAGAGCGAGCGAGCGAGGGAGAGTGTGTGGGTGTACGCTTGTGGTGTTCCAGGCACTGTTCTAAGCACTTGACATTACCTCATTTGATCCTCACAGTAACCTCTGAGGTTTGCTATTAACCTTATTTGAATTTTACAGAAAAAGAAATCAAGGCTGAGAGAGTAACTTTAACAAGATCTCAAGGATGTTAAGTGTCCAAGCAGGGCAGTCTGTCGCCTGAGCCTGATCTCTTGCACGCCAGGCTTTACTTAAACTTTATGCACAAACATGCAAGAATACACCCTGGGTACAGAGATCTGGAGGGGGCCTCAGAAACTCTAGCCAGACATAGGTCTTTGTGTTTCTGAAAGAGGTCATGCTATAGGCCTGAAGACTCTAGGAGGAAGAAGCTGCTTCATCCAGTCCCACCTGGAAAGAAACCATTTGAGAATTTCCTAATGTAACACTGAAACTACCCTTTCAGAATACAAAATAGTGGAAGTTAATTGTCACTACCTATTCTGAGCAGCCTTGTTATTTTATCTTTTAAGCAATATTCTGTAAACTTACAAGTGTCTCAGTGTGCCGAGTCAAAACTTGGGTTCAAGTCCAGATCTGCTATTTCCAAGAGATGAGACTTTGGAAAATTTATTATACTATAAACCTCAGTTTCCTCATCTATAAATTGAAAAAATAAGAATAGCTATCTCATTGGGCTGTTCTAAGGATTAAATGAGATTTTCCATGTAAATGTTCACAATAGTCTTCTTCCTACATTCAGCATTTGTATGAATCCCTGTAGACTAGCTTATGCTGTGGTTTAAAAAATCTTTATTCTAACAGCGTAGATTTATTCCTCACCCACTCTGTATGTCCATCCCAAGTTAGCTGGAAACTCTGTTCCATTTCTCTTACTGGTGAACTATCTGCCATCTCAAACAAACCTTGCTAATTGTCATGGCACAGGGACAAGAGAGCATTGGAAAGTAATTATTCTAGTAAGAAAATGCTCAGTCTGGCAGTAACACGCATCACTTTCTCTTGTAACTCATCTGCCAGAACTAATACACTTCCTTCCATCTCACAACCCAACTACTAAAAGGCCAGGAAGTACAACCCTACCATGTGTCTAGAATAGGGGAGGAGAGGGACTGAAAATACACGGTGACCAGAATTAATGACTTCACCACACTCAATAAGCAACTAGTCTTCTTTCTTGTTGTTTAGCTGTGTGTTTGTGACCCCATGAACTGTAGCTTACCAGGTCTCTCTGTCCATGGGCTTTCCCAGGAAAGAATACTGGCGTAGGTTGCTATTTCCTTCTCCAGGAAGGATCTTCCTGACCCGGGGACGAAATCTGCGTCTCCTACATTGACAGGCAGATTCTTTACCACTGAGCCACGAGGGAAGCCCATTCTTCTTCCTTAGGATATCAAGTACTAGTTCTAATTTCCAAATGTATAGGTAGTCTCTGCTTTTTTAAAAAATGACTTTTATTGGTGTATAGTTGATTTATAATGTTGGTTTAGTTTCTACTGTATAGCAAAATGAATCAGTTATACATATACATATATCCATATACATAGTTTATAATTACACATATACATAGATTCTTTGTTATACATATACATAGATCATACATATATGGAGTTATATGTAGATTCTTTTCTCATACAGATGAGTTATACATATACATAGATTCTTTTCTCATATAGGTCATTACAGAGTATTGAGTAGAGTTCCCTGTGCCATATAGTACATTCTTAATAGTTATCTATTTTATATATATAGTGTGTATATGTCAATCCCAATCTCCTAATTTATCTCTCTCCCTCCCTTTCATCCTTGGTAACCATAAATTATCTGTGACTCTGTTTCTGTTTTGTAAATAAGTTCATTTATAACCTTTTTTTAGATTCCCCATATAATCAATATCGCATGATACTTGTCTTTCTCTTTCTGACTTACTTCACTCAGTATGACAATCTCTAGGTCCATCCATGTCACTGCAAATGCCAATATTCATTCTTTTTTATGACTGAGAGTCTCTATATTAAAGAGACTTTCAAGCTGCTTGAATGCAGAAGGCTCTGTAATCTCAGGAGTCATGTTTTGGTAAGATTCAACAGTTGCTTCTGGTTGCACCAAGGTATAAAGGTGTTCTGCTTCCTAGGAGCTTCATGAAAGACAAAAAAAGAACACACACACACACTTAAAATACTTTCCTTTGGCCTACCCTACTTGGAGTCCATTGTGGGAGGGAGCAGAAAACATGCAAATAAGGGCAAACACAAGTTTTAGCCACAAAACTAGGAGAGTGTCTAGGAAAGATGTTGCAATGACAGGGAACACCAATGATATTTTCTCTCCCACATCAGACTGGCCCAGCTGTGTCTTGTGGAAATGAGTCTTAACCTTGCCTCAACATTTCCCCAAGTCATTTCAAATGAACTTGCCTTTGTTTTCTGAACGATTCAAGCCTCATCTGGAGTTCATTTAACACATGCTTTGCTGATTGACCTACACAGAAATGTTCTCCTGCTTCTCCCTTTTTTGCCTTCTGCATATAGTCAGTCAGGCTTCTCAGTGGCTTAGTGGTAAAGAATCTGCCTGCCAAAGCAGGAGACACAGATTCGATCCCTGGATTGGGAAGATTCCCTGGAGGAGGAAATGGCAGCCCACTCCAGTATTCTTGCCTGAAAAGTTCCATGGACAGAGGACCCTGGTGGGCTAAAGTCGATGGGGTGGCAAGAGTCGGACACAACTGAGTGTCTACATATGCATGTACTCATATATTCAGTTTCAGATCATCCTGTTATATTTTTATTTGGCCATTCCTCTACTGTTGGGCATTTTAGATTGTTACTGATTTTTAGTGTTATAAAAAGTAACACTAAAATGAATATTATGATACATAAAATTTTATCTGTATATATAATTCTCTTGAGGCTGGAATAACTAAGTAAAATTATGCAAATTTGGACAGAGGAGCCTGGAGGGCTGCAGTCCATGGGGTCGCAAGAGTCGGACACGATTTAGAGATTAAACCACCACCACCATGCAAATTTTGCTGCAGAAAAGCAATCTGACCCAAGTGTGTGCACTGTCGCTCAGTTGTGTACATCTCTTTGCAACTCCATGCTCTTCTGTCTCTGGAATTTTTCAGGCAAGAATACTGGGGTGGGTTGCCATTTCCTCCTCCAGGGGATCTTCCGGACCCTGTGTCTCCTGCTTTCAATCTGTGTCTCCTCCTGCTTTGGCAGGCAGATTCTTTGCTAGTGAGCCAGCTGGGAAGCCCAGTCTGATCCATGTGGTAGCCTTCACCTCTACTGGTAGAAACACAGAACATAGAGAATAGTTGCTGTGTCCTTACCTTCGGCATCATGGCAACTTCCTGGCCCACCAGCCTCAGGGATGACAATGGGACCAAATTCTTCATTATAATGTATAAAGTGACTTGGTCTAAAACAATGATTTATAGGATCATGTTGAACAGAGAATGTTTATGAGTCACGAAGTGAAAAAAGCAGGCACTCTGCTTACAACCGTATTTTTTTTAATGATTGTGAAAAGAATTATTGAGGACCATTTATACATAAGAAGTTTTCATATAAGACATTAGGGATGATCTTTTTCCTTTAATCTTCCAGAATTTTAGATGATGGTTATATTGATTTATAATAATTTTAAAAACATAAGCAGAGCAAGGGACACATCTGATGGGAATGCTAGCTAGGAAAGCTGTGCAGCAGCTGCTCTTTTAGAATTCCCAGCCATTGTTGCACTGGAACCAGCCCCAGTTGCCTGGAAATGGAGGCCGCATTTGGGTTCCCCAGGGTTTTCTTGTAGCTGCTTCCTCCCCCTCAAAAGGGGGGAAACACCCGGGTGGCTAAGCAAACAATGCAATGTGTATCACCACCAGACCTGACTGGGAGGCCTCCTGAAGGCCTGAGACTTCAGAGAGAGGGGGGCTGAATTTGCAGGGGGAGTTTAGAGTAAGAAACCATTTAAAAGAAACAGGAAATGAGCCCCTCAAACCCAAACCATGTGGGAAGACAAGCCACATCATTTAAACAAACCAACAATACGAGTCTGTATGAATGCCCTGCTACTCCCACATTCCTGAAAATCATTTGCAGTCCAGTAGGGAAAATCTATTTATTTAGCAAACATTTCTTAAACACCTCTGTGGGTCAGGCACTGAGATCATCTTAAGATTTCGACTTAAATGTCTTGGCCCTCCGGGGACATACATTCTATGGAAAGAGACATGCAAATAACTCATCAGTCTGGAAGTAGGATAGATTTAATATAAGAGGCAATACATGCCTCTGTGTTAATTAACAGAAAAGGCACCTGAAAGGGTACACTAGATTTGGGAATTGCAGAAAAAATTCCCAGGCTAAGGAATGAGAGAGAGAGGTAGGAATGAAGTGCAGATGTAACATGGCATGGACTGAATAAAGCCTTGTCTCTCCAGAAGCTTAGCCAACAGGAAAAGAGAAAAACAGGATAGTAGCTTAAATTGGAATTCAAGATCAAGGGAGTGTAACTTCCCAGATGGGAGAGGCCTAAACATGTTTAGAGATTGAAGGGAAGAATTCCAAGTAGAGGAAGAAATTGAAGATACAAGATAGACAGGGGAGAAGGGAGGTGAGGGCATTTGGTATATATTTCACTACTATCTCTTCCTCTTGGAATTTTTACCACATCAACAACAAATTGTCAAACATTCCTCCCTGTTTCAAGAGCTCCTATTTTCTAGTTCTTCTCCTTGCCTGTTTTCAGCAGGACATTAGACCTAAGATTCTATCGTATGTAAATCCAGCAATTTTAAAATAACAATGATCTTTCACAATTTATAGGTTTTGTCTTCTCTGAAAGGCATCAGATTTATAGCTATCTGATACTTCCCTTTGCCTTCTCTTCCTTCCTCCAGATCTTATCTAAACACGACCTAAATGTTTCAGGGGCCAAGAAACAAAGATACCCTGCAAAATCACTGCGTTGAGAGAAACCCATTGATCATAGGTTAGAAGAAGAAAAAAGGAATGCAGTTATCTTGGGGAATATTACATTTTTCTTTTCTTTTTGAAGTGTTTTAGTTTAGAGTTACATTTCCTTTTAATTCACTTTATTTATTCTTTTAAAATCCATTGGTTTATTATAGCTATACACCTGGTGACCAAACATGAGTAATATAAAAAGAAGGAAAAAAATTTGTTGATAGAAATAATACTTTTTATATTAATTAGCTACCTGTTTTTTTTTCTTCAGTTAGTCTCACTCATGCTAATTTCCTAAAAATAGATCTTTGAGTAGAAAAGACAATAATGAAATGAAACAATCCTTTGGAAGGAATTTTTCAACTTTTCTTTTCAAATATGAAACTTTCTACTGAATTCTAGTGGGCAAAGGAAATTATAGGATACAGGATCTAAGAAACTTAAATAGCAAATCTCCATCTTTTAGAGATAGTGGTAGTCTAAAACCCAACCTAGATAGCATATTCAAAAGCAGAGACATTACTTTGCCGACTAAGGTCCGTCTAGTCAAGGCTATGGTTTTTCCAGTAGTCATGTCTAGATGTGGCAGTTGGACTGTGAAGAAGGCTGAGCGCCAAAGAATCGATGCTTTTGAACTGCGGTGTCGGAGAAGACTCTTGAGAGTCCCTTGGACTGCAAGGAGATCCAACCAGTCCATTCTGAAGGAGATCAGCCCTGGGTGTTCTTTGGAAGGAATGATGCTAAAGCTGAGACTCCAGTACTTTGGCCACCTCATGCAAAGAGTTGACTCATTGGAAAAGACTCTGATGCTGGGAGGGATTGGGGGCAGGAGGAGAAGGGGACGACAGAGGATGAGATGGCTGGATGGCATCACTGACTCAATGGACGTGAGTCTGAGTGAANGTACTTTGGCCACCTCATGCAAAGAGTTGACTCATTGGAAAAGACTCTGATGCTGGGAGGGATTGGGGGCAGGAGGAGAAGGGGACGACAGAGGATGAGATGGCTGGATGGCATCACTGACTCAATGGACGTGAGTCTGAGTGAACTCCAGGAGTTGGTGATGGACAGGGAGGCCTGGCGTGCTGCGATTCATGGGGTCGAAAAGAGTCGGACACGACTGAGTGACTGAACTGAATGGAACTGAAAACCCAACACTTCTTGTTGCTGTGAGCAGTAGATAACCCTTTAGTGCTAACGTGTCAAGTATTCATTATTTCACTTTCACTCAAAACCAGCACCCAAACTAGCACTGATAAACCAAGGGGTCAGGAAGTCTGATGTGGAAGCAGAGCTGCTGAAAATACTGACGTGTCTTTATTTATACCATAATGGTGTTTCTAAAGGGTAAATGGAAAATCGATATGTTCCTTCTAATCACATTATTGCTTTAGTCATCTCTTATTAGACTGATCTTCAGTTGACAGTCTCTTAATAATTTAGCCAAATTTTCTCTGCCCAGCTTCCTCTTCCATCATTTAGCAAGAAATTGTCAGTAAACAAATGTATAGTGTCAGAGAGGGACAAGAAGAGGGCAGTGTTTTTACAGAAACTCTGCAGGGAGTTCATTTTGCAAAGCAAGAATGACCTCATTAGGTGAATAACCATCCCATTGTTTACTATTTTGTAAAACTGGTTCTTCTATATTATATTGGGTTGTTTGGGTTTTTTTTAAACA
Source organism: Neotragus moschatus (assembly GCA_006410615.1). NCBI lineage: Eukaryota > Metazoa > Chordata > Mammalia > Artiodactyla > Bovidae > Neotragus > Neotragus moschatus. Next base: position 70,635 of record SJYA01001612.1, on the reverse strand, counting down.
AACCATTCCTAAATAGAAGAAGTCTACCAGAGTAACCTTCAGCTTTGCCATTTCTAAAAACATAAAATCCAAAATGTAAATGATCACAATAGTATAATGTAAAAGGTTTGGTCAAAAATACTCAAGTTACTTGTAAGAAAAAAAATGGAGATAGTTCTCTATTCATCAGATTTCAGATATTTACAAAAGTTCACTTCTTGACCTTTTTCACTTCTCAAATTTTGCAAGAGTTTGTTTATTTTTTGGATTGTTAAGGTCTCCAGGTATATTTTCAGAAGAACACATTATGTTATTATTTAAGGATTAAAAGAAGTTTTAGGAGACCGTTATCTAGAACAAACTTAAGAAAAAGAGCTCTTTGTGTACCAATATGTATCAATGCAATCTATCAAATGCAGTGAGAACCATTTAGGCAGGTATCAGGATTCCCACTGGGAAATAAATATATAATTATGAGTACACTGCAGAATACTAAGCAATTAATCACTCCCAAATAAATGATATTTCATGGAGTTGAATACATAAGGCTTCTAGGAGGCTTCTAAGAAACATTTACTAAACATCTATTTTGTACAAGGCACTGCACTAGATACCACATAGGGTTCAAAGACAAAGAAGACACAAATTGATTGTGTTTTCTAATTATTCTTTCACCCAGAGTCTGGGTTGTTGTTTTTTTTTTTTTAAGGTGGGCAAAAGAACAAAAAAACCTCCTTTTCAGAAAAAGGAAAAAGAAAGGAGCTAGTAGGGACGCATCTACTTTGCCAACTGTCATGTCAACAAAAACATTACTTTTGAATAGCTTGATGAACAAGGACTTTTCAAGAGATAAAAACAAAACTTGAAAAGATTGAATGGTTGTTCCTACTGGGCAATCCAGGCATATTATAATCCAAAGGAAGGAATGATGAGAAGTTTAGCTGTCAAGATAGTGACATCTTTAAGTCCCTGACACTGAGTAAAAATATAAACAGTAATTCAATTCCATTTGGTTCTGCTTATCTCAGAATTCTACTCCAAAGCTATTCTGAGAAACCAGAAGGTAACCATCCATTGGTAGTTTTGTAAACTCATACTCACCAAGGAAAGAAACCACACCCTGGGGTCCTTTTGGTGCCACTGGATTAACAGAAATCTCTAGGTTAGGGCTCCACTTTGTTGTCTGAATTTTGAGTTGAAATGATACTGAGACTTGGGTTTCCCTGAGTTAAACTCTAGTAGACTTGGAGCCTGGGAACTCTAATTATAGCAGTTTTTACTGAAGTACAAATAAGGTGGAGTTTTTAAACTTCCAATATTTAAGTGTTAATTCACGTCTAGAACATGGAAGCCCTCTCTAAAGAAAAAAAACCCACGTGGCTCAGAAAAGGTATTTTACTCTATGAAAGTGCTCAGCTCATCTGTTCCATTAAGGACAAATCGACATTATAAAGTCAGCAGGATTGACAGTAAGGACTATTTATTTTGAATGAACAGAACAGAAGGCAGGAATCAGTTATTTTACCATCTGGAAGTAACTTCTGGTCTAGAGCAGGGATCGGTACCCTGAAGTTCCTGGGCCAAATCCAGCTTCCCACCTGTTTTTGTAAATAAAGTATTATTGGAACTCAGCCACATTCATTCATTTAGGTACTATCTCTGGCTGCTTTTGTGCTATGATGAGTTGAGTAGTTACAACAGAGACCATATGCTTCAAAAAGTCAAAATATTTACTGTCTGGTCCTTTGCAGAAAAGATTTGCTGACCCTAGTCTAAAGGAGTGTGAAGGCTTATGTCTATCTCAAATATTACGTAAACAATTATACAATATTTTAAACCCTTGGCTCAAAGAATATCTGTACCTTTACCTAAAAGAAGAAGAACTGTAAAATTTAGTCCAGTAAACAGTTCCTTCTTAAACTTTTTAACTGTCTATTCATGTCAGCTATAGTAAAAACTGGTAACTCCTTTTCTAATACACTCCCCAAACTCCTCCAAACCCTTAAAAAGCATGGTTAGCCTTCCCATACCACTCTAGAACTTGAAGAGCTTGATCCACTACTTTATATACCTGTTTTGGTCAAAGTGGTTTCTTCCCACTCTGTGTTCAGTTCTATTTTCAACATTTATCCTTCTGTATGAGGTTTTTCCCTCTGAACAATAGATAATATTTCAGCTCACTTAGCTGTTATTTCTATCCTTGGATTCCTTTCAGTATATTTGGGTTTGGTTTTTTCCCAGTGTGTCTCTGAAAATGTGCATTTCTATATTTATTCTGCACGTGACTGTTTCTGTGTGCTTCATTTTACTTCCTTCCTTAATAAACTATTTTGTTAACAGTGTTTATTTTTTCCTCCCATCCTTTATCCTGTTGTGGTTATTTTTAAGGTGCTACTGATTCCCTGACACCCAAACTGCAAGGTAGAGTATGTCAGATCAACTTCTCACCAGACTTGGCAAAAGGCCACATGAATCTTTGCTTTTCTTAAGATATTTTCCCTGAAAATCTGCCTTCTTAAGGACCTTCTTTCCTGAAGGTCCTTTCTTACTAGATTCAAATTACTTGTTTTCCTGAACATCCAGTTAGGTTATTTTTTCTTATATTTTTTGGGAAATATTTATGATATCTGTTGTTATACCAAAAAAAAAAGGGGGGATGTAAAAGAGCAACTAACTCACCTTGTCCTAACCCACTTAAGTTACATGTTATCATGTGTCATTATATGCAAATGGAAATGAAACAACCATCTTTAAGATGGAAAATATTGGCCAGACAATGTTTATTTAATGTGCCTTCACAAACAGCTGAACAATTATGACAAGAGAATGTTTATTATTTGATGTCAACCTGTCCCAAGGTTGTCATCACTAATGACAGATCACAAGGGTCCATAATCAAAGCTGTGCTTTTCAATATTTTTATTCTGATTTAAATAAAAGCACCAGACACTTGCAGTTATACTGATGGCAAGTTGGAAGGAACACCTACTAGGGAGACAAGTACTATGCTGAAATGAACAATGATAAATATAAAATTCTACCTTTTCAGTTTTACATAATCAATTGTTTAGTATCCTACTAGGAATTTATGTTGGTGCAGTAACTCATGCCAACACGTGTCACAACAATGAGGCTCTTTAAGCCAACATTTTAATTTGGCTTATTTAAAGAATTTAAAAAATGAATCTTTGTGTTCACAATATTCTGACATTCCTAATAATATAAGTTGTATTCTGTGATAGAGCAATTCACAAGTGCTCTCTCTCTCTCTCTCTCTCTCTCTCTCTCTCTCTCTCTCTGCTTCTTCTGTCTCTCTTTCTGGGCAAGTGGAAGAAATGCATTTTTCTGTCCTTTGGAGTTCAGTCCTGGTCATATGATTTGCTTTGGCAAAATAAAAAAAATAGTAAGCAGAAATAAAATATGTCCCCATGTCCTTTACTTATGCCAAGAGGGCAAGCCTCAGACAGAAGATCTAGTATGAATTTTGTCAAACGTTCCTTTCCTTCTGCCACTATGATCAGCCACCTGTGTGCAGCAGTTGACCTATCTGACTGGGTGCCAGGGCAAAGATGGCAGTGGCAACACGGAGCTCCTAGCCAATCCAAAATGGCCATGTGGAATGAGCCACTGAGATTTCAGCATCTTTGGTTAAGGATCACATCATAGCCTATTTTCTATTAGCATGGTTGAGACCACTTCTGGGATATTATGTTTCAATGCTTTAAATCCAGAGGCTGATGACAAAAAATGATAAAGAAAAAAGACTCTCTTGTGGAAGAAAAATTGGCTTATTGAAAAACACTCCAAAAAAGCAAATATAAGTGAAACTTTGAGTTTATTCAATGGAGTAGGCTTATAACAAAAAAAGGCTCTCCAAAAAAGGAAAAGACTGGCTTATCAAGTGGAGATAACGGTGCTAAACAACAGAAGTGCTGAGAGAGTAACTAAATGGCTGGAGACCTATAGAAAAAAACAGAAAGCTTTAGTTTAGAGATAAATTCTAAAGTTCCTAGATTTTCCGAGATTATAAAACTGAAACAGATCTAATAGTATTTGTCACGTTTCCAGGACTGAAAAACTCATCCCCTACAGCCTTATAATATATTGGATGGAAATAAGTACATATATGATTATTTCTTCTTAATAATCATTGCCAATGGCTCTCTCAATGGCTTTCAGAAACCTTGCCTTTCCCACATTAAAAAAAGTCCCCAAATGATAGCTTTTAAGCACTGGATGGTTTCTATTGATTTATAGCTCCCTACTAAGAGATAGTTTTACAAAGATTTCTATCACCTTCCTGGTTTTATGAATGATAGCTTTGGTTTTACCCCTGACAGATCCTATAATTTGAAATTAAATACTATACTTATTTGCTAAAGTCTCTTAGGTAATGAAGTTGCTTATTTCGAAGGTTAGTAATAGTCTTAGAAAAAACTTGCTTGCCTCCTGATAAGGAAGCCTAGGAAATGCCCCCACATAGACCTTGAAACATCCTCCTGGTTTTTCATTTTCAAAATGAAAATTCTTGTGCTGATAGAATATCAACCTACCTCCTCCAGTGCATTTCAGAAAGATGAACAATCCCAGCTTCTTTACATCTGCTAACATTTTGATAGCAAAAACGTGTTGGAAGACTGCATGATTTCTAGATCACAATTTATGTTTCTAGCATTAAGTGTATCGAAAGCATTAAGACAGAAATATTTAATATTTTGCTAAATCTGTCACCTGCATTGGCATAACTCCATTTACTTTACAATATCCTATTCACTTTTGGTATTTCACAGGGCTCCATAACTACTAAAACAATAAAAGAAAAATACTGTGAAATTATAATAGAAGACTAAACTCTTTGTACTCTTTGCTATATCCTGGTGTCATTGTAAGATAAATTGTCCGAACTCTATAACATATGAAAATATCTCAAGTGTCAAAGATTGACAATCTTTTCTTCTAAAAGCCCCACAAGAAGTCAAGTGGATGATATGTCTATTTAAGGAAGGAGGTAGAGATAGACTTTGGATGTGGCCAGATTGACAAAGGTCATCATCAAAGCAATACAGGCCAATGGCTAAGAACTAGACTATAATCAGATTGACCTAGGTTTGCCTCTGTGCTCCCTCATCACCAGCTATGTCAACTTAGGCAAGTCATTTGACCTCTCTAAATGTCAGGTTCCTTATCTATAAGGCAGAGATGATAATAAGGCAGTGAATTATCCTGTGAGTGAAATAAGACAATATGATAATCATCTATCTCGGTGTCTCTTAGTAACTATATATCAATTACTTATTGTATAGCAAGTCACTCCAAGACCTATTGGATTAAATTTGTTTGGTTTACTCATGAATACATGTGGATTGACAGTTTGGATTGAGCTCATCAGGGTTTTTTTTTTCTTTCTTTCCATAGTACAATGGCTGGGGCTCATTGATGCATTTATAATCAGTTGACATCTTGGCTGGGGCTGGCTGGTCTTGCATGGCCTCACTCACATATCTAGAGACTTAGATGGGATAATTGGAAAGACAGAATGTCTGGGATGGTCCCTTTGCAAATGCCATCTCCCTCCATATGGTATTGCACCCTAAAGGAGATGAGGCTGGGCTTTTTCACCAGCAGCAGTTTTCCAAGAGGGTAAGGCTCAATGTGTAAGAGCTTTATCAACCCTCTTCTTGCACCATGTTTACTGATGTCCTATTGGGCAAAACAAGTAATAATAAACTTCAGAGTCATTGTAGGTGTCCACTATATAAGTTGTAGATACCAAGATTCACAGCTCATTGGGGCCATTCCTTTTTTAATGCTGCAATAAATTCGTAAACTACTTTAAGTTGGTAAATGACAGCTATCTTTATCATCATCGTCACCATCACTGTATTCAGGATGTATGAGTTATCTTTGAAGGAACAAAATTTGAGATTACCAAGTTCAGCAATTTGGCTGTCAGATATACAACCCACAAGTGTTTGTTGATCACATATATACATCTGGTTCTTTTCTTCAGGCTGAGGATACAGCAGTTACCAAGGCCCTGCCTTAAGGAACTTAGGCCTACTAAAAGTGGGCAGAAAAGTAAACTTGAGAAAGAATGGTAAATATATGGAATGTTCAGGAAAATGGACAATATTAGAATATTAGGGCTTTCATACTAAACTTTTGGACCTACTGAGAAATGTCCCCTAGCAAATACTTCTTGAGGAAACTGCTCGTCTTAATCAGCCAGGATTAAAGGAGATAAAAGATTAGAAAATAGTACAGTACATAATAACTTGTGTATATTCATTAAGCCCTGGCCACATCAGTGATCCATTTCACTCCTATAGGGAACTTAATTCCTTTTAGCCTGGTATATGACTTCAACTTTAGTATTAAATAGAGAATCTCATTCTTAGGCTAGATTAGGGTTTGAAAGGAATATCCATGCTCTGGTCTAGAACAATGAAAGGTGATTATTCATTAAGCAATGTGATCAGATTCAGTATTCCTTGAAATGTCACCTAAGCAATGTCCTGAAATAGGATTAGAAGTCTACAGCCCTAAAATTCAGCTTGCCTTTAAACCATCACCAGGGAGTAAATCAGTAGATTATCTTATTTAGAAGTGATCTGAGAATCTCCAGAAATTATAAGGATATTCAAGGACCAACTTGGCATTTAAAGGGATTAAATCCAGAGATTTAATGAAGAGGCTGTAGCAGTGTGCCAGATATCAGGAGCCCAGGAGGAGAGCAGCAGGAGCCCAGGATTCATTGATTATGTATAGGACTCTGACCAGAAGTGGAGAGCCAAAAATTCCAATAAAAATTTGCTATTAATATTAAAATCAAGAGATGTGGAATTAGACATGAAAAGGAAGGTCTAGCCTGTACATAAAGTAATGAGGTTGGAAGTTTACTGAAGCCATGAGCCTTAGACATTTCAGCTAACATTAACTGGGGACCTATTATTATGTGTCCAGCACATAATCTTGGTCTAGATTCTAGGAGTATACAGAGGAATAGAATATAAATAGAACAGTCCTCAGGTGGACTGGCCAACCAAAGGAAATGATCAGAAGCAAAAGTTGAGTCAGAAATCAGAATACAGGAAGTGGTTGGTCTCATACCACAAAATGTGTTGTTTTGACATGGGATGGAGTCAGTTCCTCCGGTTAAGACTTCCTTGACCACAGATAGTCATTAGTTCTTCCATTCCTACAGTTCTCTGTTCTTACCTTTATTATGGACTTTATCTACCCGCTTAAGTCAGGTTTTCACTAGATAATCTGCCCGCCTTCTAGCACAAAGTCTGGCAAATATCAGGCATCTAATAAGTGTATTGTAACTATGTGCTCCATTAAACAAATAAATAAAAGAATGAAGCAAACTGGTTTGTTTTAAACCTTTCTTTATGGCTACAGACCTTGCTGCTGGATTAGAAAAGGCTCTGCTCAGAAACAGGTTTGTGTTGGAATGAAACACACCATGCACTCAACTTACAATGCTCTCTTTCCTTCTCTTCAGCTCATAACTTGACATAACACTGCAAAACTTCATGACTAATTTGATGACTGTGTTTGCACTCAGTTGCTTAGCTGTGTCCGACTCTTTGCGACCCCATGGATTGTATCCCACCAGGCTCCTCTGTATATGGACTTTTCCAAGCAAGAATACTAGAGTGGGTTGCCATTTCCTCCTATAGGAGATCTTCCCAATTCAGGGATCAAACCCATGTCTCCTGTGTCTCCTGCATTGGCAAGTGAATTCTTTACCACTGCAAAACCTGGGAAGCACTACTTTGATGATTATTCCAATGTAAATAATTTTGATTATCAAGAAATCTATGGAAAATAAGTCTTTTAATTATAGTAAAAGTCTATTTGTTTACCAGATGTTCCTTAAAGACAAAAGTAAAAAAGCATAGCTAAGAGAAAATAAAAGTTAAACATTTTAGGAAAATTAAAACACAGTGAGCCTCATCTTTCTCTATGAGGGTTTTCATATCCACTTCAAGGATGAGCTTAGATCTCAAGCACAAATATACATACACATTGTGTTACTTTAGTCTCATTAACAGGTGCCTTTCAGTTACTTCCTTTTTCTAAATCAAGAAGTACTGAGTCAGTGATTTGGCTGGGGGGAAATCTCCAAGCAACGACTATTAATAATGAAGACTTACTAAAGTTGGCAAAATCTATTTCCTCTTTAGAAAACAGAGAGAGCAAGCTATCAAAAGTTAGAATCACTCATGGAGACAAAGAGATTAGGGAAAAACTACTTCTAGAAGTCTTGGTTTAGTTAAAATTTGGACCACATATTTTGGGACATGTACCAGAGTTCTTTATGTGGACTATTAACAGATGCAGTTTCTATTTCAGAGTAAAAGCTAATGGTTTCCCAGGTGGCACCAGAGGTAAAGAACATAAAAGACGTGAGTTCGATCCCTGGGTTGGGAAAAGTCCCTGAAGGAGGGCATGACAACCTACTCCAGTATTCTTACCTGGAGAATCCTATGTACAGAGGAGCCTGACTACAATTCATGGCGTCTCAAAGAATAAGATATAGACTGAAGTGACTTAGCATGCATGCATGCAAGGATTTCTATTGCCCAAGTATTATGATAAGTTCTTGTATATATTGCCCAAGTATTATGATAAGTTCTTGTATATAAGTTATTCTTCAACCCCTCATAACCCTGAAAGTAAAACTGAGAATGGAGATCTGATATTTCTGACTTAAAGGACATGCTCTTCGCTGCTAATTTACACTGTTACCTACTGAAAAAAAATGCCCAACCTAAGAGTTTAGAATTCCATTTTATTTGGCAGACTTTCTGAGAACTTCAAGCCAGGATGCAGTCTCTCAAGTATCTCTGAGAGATTGCTCTGAAGAAGAGGTAAGGGAAGAGGCAGGATATATAGGAGTTTTGCAACAAAGTCTCAGTAGTTAGAACATCAAAAGATTAAAGAAAAACAGTTATCTCAAGGAATTTAGTGTTTTTATTATATGGGAAGATATAAGAGTTTGGGCTGATTGAAATCACTAGCTATTTAGGGCCAGTATCCTATTCTTTCCCATTCTGAGTTCCCTCAGGGTGCACCGTTGGGTAGCTGTCGTGGTTGATGGCTACAACATCCTTTTTTTACTCATATGGCAGGCAACATTTTTCTTTCACACTATATTAGCTGATATCCCTAATTTCAGGATAAATGTAGTTGAAAAATGGATGGAGTCTCTATTTGGAAGAACTTTGTTCCACAAATTTCTCATTTGCCTTGTCAGGAGAGATTGACAGCTTCCCCAGTTGTCCCAGCAGTAGGATTCAAAGCTTGGGACTGAATATCAGACAAGCTATTACATATTTCCTCATTCTGTTTATAATTTAAGGGGGTTGGTTCATCTCTGAAAGACAAAGGCATTTAAACTATCTCACTGACAACCCATGCAGGTCAACCCACCACATTCACTTGAAACAAGTATGTGCAGGGTTTCAGGGTGACTCAGTTAAGAGCAGTCTCCTTTAAAGCCATTAAGTGTGGTTTCTTTTTCGGTGAGGTCATCCTGTTTAATCCCTCTGGACTGAAAGAGCCTATAAAGCAGTCTCTCTAACAGCTTATCTCAGTCCATTTCTTGGTGGACTAGAGGGCTCAGCTACTTAAGTGTGCTCTTTTCAAGTGAGAAGGAAAAAGAGGTTGGTAGTGAGGAGGGGATAAGTAAGAAAAAGGCTAGCAGTAAAATGCTAGTCACATGGAGAAACCACCCCATGGACTGCAAAAGGACACAGAAAGAAGTTGGGAGCTTGCACAAGGAGGAAGTTTGAAGAGTCCTCACCCACTTCCTCAGCATTCAGTAAATCTTCCCTTGTGGAACCAACTATACAAAAAGGAAAATACAAGAAGGACTGCATTCAGAGCATGTGTTCCTTTGTTCCGCCATAGGAAAAATGAATAGCTGTAACTTCCTGATGCAGTTTCATCTATTCATAAAGCATCATAGTGATGCCTTCCTGGGAACATGCATAAAATAAGAAGGTACATTTTGTATGAAAGATTTCTCCATTGATAAACTTCTGAATCAGAATCTTTGGGTGGAGTATAACAAAACCAAATATTGGTTTAATCCATATGTGTGATGTCTAGAAAACTGGTACAGATGAACCTATTTGCAAATCAGGAATAGCGGTGCAGATGTCGAGACATGTGGACACAAGATGGGGCAGAGGGGATGAACTAGGAGACTGACATTGGCATATATATACTGCCACGTGTAAAATAGACAGCGGGAAGCTATTACATAGCACAGGGAGTTCATCTTGGTGCTCCCTAATAACCTAGAGGGGTGGTGGTGGTGGGGAGGGAGCTCAGAAAGGAAGGGAAATATGTATACATATAACTGCTTTGTTGTACAGCAAAAATCAGCACATTACAATGTGATTATACTCCAATAATAAAATTTGTTAAAGAGCCCTTGGGTAAAGTTGGGCTTCCCCGATAGCTCAGTTGGTAAAGAATCTACCTGCACTGCAAGAGACCCTGGTTCAATTCCTGGGTCCAGAAGATCTGCTAGTGAAGGGATAAGCTACCCACTCCAGCATTCTGAGGCTTCCCTTGTGGCGCAGCTGATAAAGAATCTGTCTGCAATGCGGGAGACTGGGCTTGATCCCTGGGTTGGGAAGATCCCATAGGGAAGAGAAAGGCTACCCTCTCCAGTATTCTGGCCTGGAGAATTCCATGGACTGTATAGTCCATGGGGTCGCAGAGAGTTAGACATGACTGAGCAACTTTCACTTTGAGTAAAGTTCGGGAATCTGTGGTTTATATAATTTTCTCTCTCCCACACAGCTCCAGCATGAAAAGATAATCAAAACTATATGAGCTTTCTTCAATCAGACTACAAGATGTTAAAAAGATAAAATAGATCTATATTTACTCAATGCTAAAGTGAAAAAATAAGGTGCAGAATACTATGAAAGACAGGACATTTATATAGTAAACAGTTATCTACCTACTTATCTATCCATCTCTTCTGTTCATAAATAGAAAATTTCTGAAGGAACCGTAAACAATAGTTATATCTAGGGATCAAAATACTTGGGATGGGTGAGAGGAGGGGAACATTTACTTCATACATTTATAGACTTTTATACCTTTGTTTGGAGAAGGCAATGGCAACCCACTCCAGTACTCCTGCCTGGAAAATCCCACGGATGGAGGAGCCTGGTAGGCTGCAGTCCATGAGATTGCTCAATCTGTCCGACTGAGCGACTTCACTTCAATTTTCACTTTCATGCATTGGAGAAGGAAATGGCAACCCACTCCAGTATTCAGGCTCCAGGGATGGCGGAGCCTGGTGTGCTGCTGTCTGTGGGGTCTCACAGATTCAGACACGACTGAGGCGGCTTAGCAGCAGCAGCATACCTTTGTTTACCATAAGCATTCCTTCTTTTTATGCTTTTGTATTTTAAGTGTTCACAGTCAATTCTGATGATCAACTGGAATGAAAAGCCACTGTAGAGAAATGGTTGTTAGTTTTCATTATTTTAGTAGTCACTAAGTGACTATTTTCAGAGAGGGTAATGGCACCCCACTCCAATACTCTTGCCTGGAAAATCCCATGGACGGAGGAGCCTGGTGGGCTGCAGTCCATGGGGTTGCTAAGAGTCGGACACGACTGAGCAATTTAAACACTTGTCCATTAACTCTGGATTCCCTCAAACTCATTGTTTTCTGAAGCTTCTTCTAAGTCTTGCTCCAGAAAATCCATGTATTTAAGATAGGAACATCCTTGGTCCTATCCTTGAAACACCAGTCTTTCAAGACCAGTCTGGAGCTTTGCATCACAAGATCTTCTCAAATCCATTGTAGAGACAAGTCCAAGTTTCCGCATACTCTGATGCAGCAGCAGTGTGGCCAAATTCAGGAAGAAGATACTGAGAAATAGAATTTGGTTTACATGGGTTAATTAATCAGCAAATATCAAAACCATTTGTTGAAGAGGATCCAGCTTGCTCTCTCTATAGAGATCAGCATGCCCTGTTAGTATCCAGGAAGGAACATAATTTTCAATAGCAGAACAAACCTGTGCCAGTACTCGAACAGGCTGTCCTTTTCATTCACCCAGAGGCAGGAAGAAAGTCAGGCAAAATTCTTAACCCACCCTAAATGAAACTTCAGATCTTACTGTTTTCCCTTTTTGAAACCTCTCCCATTCTTCTACTGCTGAGAGAAATCTGAGCCTCCAGGTCTGTTCTCTGCAGTCCTCAAAATTGACATCAGACAGTTCAGGAGCTTGCCTGCAGCACCCACCCCTGGATGCCTACCATAAAGCATCTTCAAAACTATTTCTTCAGAATTACTCCTTCAGGCATCAAAATTTTGCCTTCTTCCTCTCTTCCCTATCCCAATGTCTAATATCCTAATGTTCTAGTTTTCTGTAGCTATAACTGAAAAAAGTTATTCCAGAAAGTCATACCAAGGGTTACATCAGTACTTCTCAACCCCCCAACACACCTGGGAATTAAGACATGAGATATAGTAAGGGAAAGGGGAGACGAGAAGGACTATATTAGAATTTTAAGGAGGATGAAGAGCCCCCATAGTCCTTGAATGACTTCTTTTGAAAGTCACTGGGTTAGCTAGATATTAATTTCAGTTAACTTCTCAGGGCTACTTATGTGTTAATGGAGCAATTCTTTAAACCAGAACTGAATCTCTAAGTATGAAGCTACAGATATGTTGCTGGTAGAGAAGATATTTGGGGATAAGGGAGACTTCTTGGGTTTTTCCTAAATATGTCATATCAATGGGTGCATATCTCACCTAGCCACTGGGCTTTCTCTCTTACTCAAAACTTGACTAAAGGAGTGCTAAAATCTTTTCCAAGAGATTAGTGTGCTGTGCTTAGTTGCTCAGTCATGTCCGACTCTTTGTGACCCCTTGGACTATACAGTCCATGGAATTCTCTAGACCAGAATACTGGAGTGGGTAGCCTTTCCCTTCTCCAGGGGATCTTCCCAACCCAGGGATCAAATCCAGGATTGCACTGCAGGCGAATCCTTTACCATGCGAGACTTGAAGTTCCACTTAGTCGGCTAATTCTGCCAAAATAAGGCAAGAGAGGAAAACTATGCATGCTATCACCTCTTTACTTTGAATGGTATTGACTCTTGAAACCCAGAGGAATGCTAGCTTCCATGAACTCCTCTCCACAGACTGATATTTTAAGTATGGAATGCTTGGAACCAACAACCATCATTTTGCCCTTGTGGACAGGACATGGTTTACCTGACTTAGAATAGGCAGCTCTGTTTTTCTGATGGAAATCCTGAAAACCAACATGGAAAATATAATGAGGATAGCCTCATAAAATAAGGAAATATCCACCAACAAATGTATTTTCAGAGCCCACAGTATCACAAAATACTTTGCTTCCATTTTGAATGGTCACTTTACTTTCCCTACAACACCCCCAAATTACTCATTTCTGGAACCCCTCAGACACTACTGAAAATACTGAACTCCACTCTCGGTGTTGGTCTACCCATCATCACCTAAACCAATCTCCAAATATCTTTGCTATCACAAAAATTCAAAATGACACCATTATTACAAAAGCAAATGCCACTCCTATAAGTGGACTATAAAAGACACTACTAAACAAATGTTTGGGTTTAGCACAATTTGATTGGGATCATGTAGAATGGGACTAACAAATCTTAAGAGTGAAAAGGTAATAGTCTAAAAGCCAAATCAGATTTTTCATGAGATATACCACAGAAAAGCTGAATGTTGATGATTCTGATCATAAAACTTCCAGCCTGACATCAAGAGGGCAGATCTAGTGCCCTTTTACCAAGAAAAGCTGTAGTAATTTATTAGAAGCCCAAATGTTGACCAAAGCCTCAGAGTGGCATTCCATTGAAATGTTGGCACTCAAAAACTGTAACCTTGAGATGTCTAGTAGGTATTTAACAAATACCTTAAAGCACAAATTTCTTTGGCTGCAAATAACAGAAGCCCATTTGAACCACTTTCCCTAAAAGGGGAGAGGGAATTATTATAAGACTGTATTATGGACCCCAGGGGAGGCAGAAAAGGCTTTATAAGGACTAGAATCAGATACCAGGATACTTTTAGGAATTAAGGCAGTGATTTGATTCCCCTTTTCTCTCTCTATTTCTGCCTCCTCCTCTTAGTCCCTCCCCACCTGCTCCATCTTCCCTCTCTTTCCTCTTTCTCCCCATGGTTTCTCATCTCTGCCTTTCTGAGGCTTTGCCTCCATGTTACCTCTCAGCAGAAGCACTTTCTTGGCTTCTCCATGCACCAAAGACCATCTCTCAATCAGCAGATTCTGGCCAAAAGCTCAACTGCAAATCCTAGGAGACAACCAGATTGCTCCAACATGGGTGAACTCTCTCTTTCTGATTAAGTCAGTGGAAATAGAAAGGGGCAGAGTTTTATAGTATAAATGTGGCCTCAAGCAGGTCTGCATCTTGTTTGGCTTTTAGTTAGTGTTTGTGGACGCTGGAGATTAGGATTCATTGGGGTAAATTGGTTGCATACTGGTAGATTCATTCACTAGTTCAAGCTATTTGGGTGCTAATTACGCGAATCTCTAAAGGAACTGCAATCTCAAAAGTGAGTTAATTTACCTGATATTCACCAAGAAAATTAGACTCCAAGGCATTCAAACACACTACTGCTAAATTGGGCATTTTAAGTGTCACTTAAATTCCAATGTGCATTCAAAATAATAACCACAGTGATGATGCACATGGCCCTATTAAGCTCTACTCTTTCATGCCAGAGTGATAGTGAAAGAGCATTAAACATAGAGAGCATCTTGAAGCCTGCTAACTCATTTCCTTTGATGGAGATCAATAAGCTTTTGACCATCAACACACTATCAAAAAGCAGATACTCAACAGACCTTAGATTTACTCAACACCTTAGATTTCACATCCTTTCCCATTAGAACTGCTGAGTGTGGCTTTTAGCCAAGGCCAGGTCAATCAGATGTAACAGAAGATGTTTCTTGTCTTCTTTAGTACAAATTTCCACTCTAAAAGGAAAACAAGTTCCTATTTTAAAAGACTGATAATAAACCATGGAAGTATAGCATCCACTGTGCCAATCATACTTTTTTTTTTCCCTTGTATACTCTACTTTGCAATTGAAGATATTTAGGATAATCAATTAGGGATTTTACCTCTAGTCAGTTGAGGAGTTTACAAACGGCCTCTCACTCAAGGGAACACTGTTAATACCCAAGAAAAAGATATCTGGTTATGTTTGATTGCAATGTATATAGTGAACTAAGCACAAATGCCTGGCATGTAACTGGTGAACAATAAATTCAGGTTTCCCTTCTTTTCTTAAGTTGAATCAAATGTGCAAGAGAAAAGAGAGAGGCTGAAACTTGGAATTTTTAAAATTCCAAGTTTAACTATAATATTTTAATTGTAATTTTCTCCCCATGACCTCAAAGTGCTATCACATTTATCACTGATCTTTTACAATTACTATATAATGCAAACAAATATTATTAACTCCTTCCTTAATGAAAAAAATTAAGCATAGCAAAGACAAAGAAGCTTGTTCAAGTTTTTAATAACTCAGTAACAGTGGAGAACTCAGAATCTCTGACTCTGGTTTATTACCCAAGTTATTGATAAAATGCTTCATTAAGAATCCAATACCAACAAGCCCTGTGTGACTGTAAAATGTTTTTCTTAAAGGACTAGATGTATATTCTTTATAAAGTAGGTCACCAATATCACACAATAAAAATTAATAGCCAAATTGACTCTATTATATATATTTGTCTGTATATACATCCATGGGCTTCNCCTTTCTGAGGCTTTGCCTCCATGTTACCTCTCAGCAGAAGCACTTTCTTGGCTTCTCCATGCACCAAAGACCATCTCTCAATCAGCAGATTCTGGCCAAAAGCTCAACTGCAAATCCTAGGAGACAACCAGATTGCTCCAACATGGGTGAACTCTCTCTTTCTGATTAAGTCAGTGGAAATAGAAAGGGGCAGAGTTTTATAGTATAAATGTGGCCTCAAGCAGGTCTGCATCTTGTTTGGCTTTTAGTTAGTGTTTGTGGACGCTGGAGATTAGGATTCATTGGGGTAAATTGGTTGCATACTGGTAGATTCATTCACTAGTTCAAGCTATTTGGGTGCTAATTACGCGAATCTCTAAAGGAACTGCAATCTCAAAAGTGAGTTAATTTACCTGATATTCACCAAGAAAATTAGACTCCAAGGCATTCAAACACACTACTGCTAAATTGGGCATTTTAAGTGTCACTTAAATTCCAATGTGCATTCAAAATAATAACCACAGTGATGATGCACATGGCCCTATTAAGCTCTACTCTTTCATGCCAGAGTGATAGTGAAAGAGCATTAAACATAGAGAGCATCTTGAAGCCTGCTAACTCATTTCCTTTGATGGAGATCAATAAGCTTTTGACCATCAACACACTATCAAAAAGCAGATACTCAACAGACCTTAGATTTACTCAACACCTTAGATTTCACATCCTTTCCCATTAGAACTGCTGAGTGTGGCTTTTAGCCAAGGCCAGGTCAATCAGATGTAACAGAAGATGTTTCTTGTCTTCTTTAGTACAAATTTCCACTCTAAAAGGAAAACAAGTTCCTATTTTAAAAGACTGATAATAAACCATGGAAGTATAGCATCCACTGTGCCAATCATACTTTTTTTTTTCCCTTGTATACTCTACTTTGCAATTGAAGATATTTAGGATAATCAATTAGGGATTTTACCTCTAGTCAGTTGAGGAGTTTACAAACGGCCTCTCACTCAAGGGAACACTGTTAATACCCAAGAAAAAGATATCTGGTTATGTTTGATTGCAATGTATATAGTGAACTAAGCACAAATGCCTGGCATGTAACTGGTGAACAATAAATTCAGGTTTCCCTTCTTTTCTTAAGTTGAATCAAATGTGCAAGAGAAAAGAGAGAGGCTGAAACTTGGAATTTTTAAAATTCCAAGTTTAACTATAATATTTTAATTGTAATTTTCTCCCCATGACCTCAAAGTGCTATCACATTTATCACTGATCTTTTACAATTACTATATAATGCAAACAAATATTATTAACTCCTTCCTTAATGAAAAAAATTAAGCATAGCAAAGACAAAGAAGCTTGTTCAAGTTTTTAATAACTCAATAACAGTGGAGAACTCAGAATCTCTGACTCTGGTTTATTACCCAAGTTATTGATAAAATGCTTCATTAAGAATCCAATACCAACAAGCCCTGTGTGACTGTAAAATGTTTTTCTTAAAGGACTAGATGTATATTCTTTATAAAGTAGGTCACCAATATCACACAATAAAAATTAATAGCCAAATTGACTCTATTATATATATTTGTCTGTATATACATCCATGGGCTTCCCTGTTGGCTCAGATGGTAAAGAATCCACCTGCAATGCAGGAGACACAGGAGATGTGGGTTTAATCCCTAGGTTGGGAAGATCCTCTGGAGAAGGGCTTGGCAACTCACTCTAATATTCTTGCCTGGAGAATCCCATAGACATAGGAGCCTAATAGGCTACAGTCCACAGGGTCCCAAAGAGTCAGATACAACTGAAGCAACTGAACACACACAGGCATGCATACACATATATACTTATATAAACACACATACACTATCTTATGATGTCCCAGAATTGCTGAAGAGAAGTTCTGAAAAATGTGAGATAAACATTTAAATATGAAAAGTAGAAAAGATTCCATCACATATGCGCCATTCATATTGCACTCCCATGTCAAGACTGGAACCCTCTTGATCTACTCTGATGGAATATTTCAGCTTGAGCAGAAACAATAAAGTATTTTAATAGTTTGAAAGCTAGGAAAGCAACATCCATAGATGAAAAATTATTCTATCTGTTAATTGTGTTCAGGGATCTCTTTGAGAACTTAGCAAGTCTTGAATAATAAACAGGAGGCTAACTTTTACTCTGGTGGGTAACAATTCATCACGTGAAATCTGATGGACAGCAGCATTCGGCACTGTTATCACATTTCCTGGGCCATTAACCCACACTCCTACCTACTGCCAAAGCCCAAATATGCAAAATGATAAGGCTTTCAGTAAGAACCCTTCCATTCCATTGACTTCCCTCTTCTGTCCTTCCCTTGATGCAGTTTGCCTCAGAGACCTGGGCAGCATTCTCAACCTGTGATGAACTGGCATATACTTCTGTTCCTGGATTTGTCAAAACAGAGAGGAGAGCAGATTCATGGTTTGCCTTCAGCTGTCCATGAGAATAGCCCTCTGGCCTCCTTCCTACTTATTATACACCTATTACCATGCCTTTTGTTTTCCTTTTTTTAAGTTTGATTAAAAATTAGAAGTTAAAATTCTATTTTATCAAAAATAATGTATGTGTATCAGGTCATAAAAAGGCCGAGTACAATTGTCATCCTGGGATGTTATATCACCATCATTCTGGAAATTCCCTTATTTTTCTTCTGTATTGAGTCCATTTTTCAGAATTCCATGTCTTTTTCTTTGTAGTTTTAGTCCCTCATTTTGATGGAACATGTCTTCCAGTAAATTTCTCAGAAAGGCTATTTCAGAGGTAAATTACATGCATGGCCATTAAATATCTTTGGTGGTTTGATTGTATAAAGAAATCTAGTGTAGAAATAATTTTTATGCAAAAATTTTAAAGATTGCTCCATTGCTTTCTAGTTTCTGATGTTGCTATTGATGTTGCCAGCCTTCTGGCTGATGTTATTCTAATTCGCAATTATTGTGAGGTTTTTTAAGCAGGATGGTGGTGGTGGTGGGTTTTTTTTTTTTTTTTTTT
>SJYA01001612.1:0-42032 GCA_006410615.1 Neotragus moschatus | reverse complement strand
TTTTTTTTTTTTTTTAACTAGCATAATACTTTCAAAGTTCATCAAAGCATCTATCAGTACTTCATTCTTAGAGGCTGGCCTTTCAATATTTTAAACGAGTTGTGTTGTGGGTTTTGGCTTTTACTAAGTATTTATAGTATTGAGGTGATGTCTGTCAGATGTAATTCTGTTGAACAGGGCCTGTGACACAGTGACTGTAGAGGGAAGAGGTATAGGTCTGGTGCCTCACCAATCCTAGAGGGGCCCAGAAAGAGCACTGGGCTGGGGGATCCCCTCACAAGCTGGCAGAGAGCTGAAGCCAGTCAGGTGAGAATAGACACTGGGGCATTGAGACATGGATCTTGGTCCTACCGAGCGTCTTGTTTCCTTCAAGTATGCTGCCCCAAATTCTAGGTGTTCAGATATGTTCAGGAGACACAAAACATCCAGAACCTCAGTTTTATTTACCCTGGTTTTCTCTGTTTGGCTAGATGGAAATTGCCATCAATATACATAGCATCCGTTTGAGGGGGTAAAAACAAAATGTTCTTGATTTGGCTTAATTAAGGATTGCTTATCTTTTAGCAGAAGGCCACGCTTTGCTTGGTCATGACCACAGGTGATCCATTTGCTGTAGCTTTTGCTCTCTTTCTCCACAGGCCAGGAAGGGACACAGTGCTATGAGGCTATCATGCTCCTGAAACCATAAATGGACTGCCCTCCTTTCTCCCTATCATAAAGAGAATCTTTTCCAGTTAGTTCTGTTTAAGCCCCATACCAACCCCCTCCTCTTCTTATAGTGCATCTACCAGTAATGAGAGTTTCAACTGATTTATCTGGAGCCAGGTGTGATTTTGACTACAATTACAGGAGTCTTGCATATTTTAAGCACAATCCTAGGGTAATGCTTGCTATATGATCCATCTGATCACAGAGAAATTTTGTTAAAAATGTAGATTTTGGAGCTTCTCTGTGGTCAGGTGGTTAAGAATCCACCTTGCAAAGCACGGGACATTGTTTTGATCCCTGGTCCAGGAAGATCCCTTAAGCTGCATGGCAACTAAGCCCACAGGCTGCCACTACTAAAGCCCACACACCACAGAGCTTCCTCAACAAGAGAAGCAACCACAATGAGAAGCTTGCACACCGCAGCTAGAAAGTAGCCCCCACTCTCTGCAACTAGAGAAAGTTCACGTGCAGCAACGATGACCCAACACAGCCAAAAATAAATAAATTATTATTTTTTTTAAAGTAACGCTGATTTCCTTGGTTTAATTTTGGAGTGGAGTACAGAAATTTGTGTTCTAAGTAAGCGCAATTGTCCTATGTCAATGCAGGAGATCCATTAAAAGAATCTAAGAAATACTGCCTTACTGTCTTATTTATCAACTGCCTCAGACACAATTTCCAAAGTGTCTCTTTTGAATCTTTTGTGTATTCCATAAAACAATAAAGCTGGTGAGGAAGACACAAATTTTAATTTTGTTATTGCATCTCAGTATGCTTCAGATGCCAATTTTTATCCTTGTCTTTCTCCACCCACCTTGTAAAATAATGGTTGTGTTGCTGCTGCTTGACAGGAAGATGGTGACTTATAGAGAAGACCCTAGAGACAAAAAGCTAGTTCAAGGGCAGGAAAAGAAGGAAAGGCAATTTAGTGTGCTTGTACTTTGAGAAAATTGACCTGTGCACTGAGGAAATGCTCTCTGGTGTTTCTATTTTGAGGAAATAAATGTTATTTGTAGCAGGGAAATGCTTTTAGGGAGTGGGGACTATTTGTACAATAAGGACCATTTCCTTTTAAACTTTTGCAGAAAACAGTTTCAGGACATGGACTTGGAGTGTGAAATGTGTGTGTCTGGAAAATTCAACACCAATATTCCTTTTCCTAACTTTGCTAGAAAGTAATTTTGCTGAACATGTCCTGTGACACAGTGACTAGCAAGGTAGCGGAGTAAGAAGTATAGGTCTGGTGCCTCACCAATCCTAGATGGGCACAGAAAAAGCACTGAGCCATGAGATCCCCTGGCCCAGGAAATCTTTTGCCTTTGACTCCTTCTTCAATTCTTCAAATCAAATATACTGTCTTGCCCATTGAAGAATTTTGAACAACATACCCACTATGGAACTCACGTCAGGTTTCAGCAGTGGGTTTAGGGCAGCTGGTGATAGCAACTGGGCATCATCTTACATGTTCATATGTCACTGTTAATTTTGTTTGAGGCTAAGGGAATGCATTTAACTGTCAATGGACATTTCCTACCTGAGTCTAAAGCATTCCTTNTGAACAACATACCCACTATGGAACTCACGTCAGGTTTCAGCAGTGGGTTTAGGGCAGCTGGTGATAGCAACTGGGCATCATCTTACATGTTCATATATCACTGTTAATTTTGTTTGAGGCTAAGGGAATGCATTTAACTGTCAATGGACATTTCCTACCTGAGTCTAAAGCATTCCTTTTTCATCAAAAGGCTATTCATCCATATGTAATAATCATGCATTATCAAAGATTCTTGAGAATATTTCTCTCCCAAAAGTTTTCTCTGATTAAGGGAAAGCAGTGAGATTTCCACATCTCACTTTGGGATCTATTCCTGAGTACCTAGCATTAATTTCTATCCGCTGCCAAAATTCTAACTCCTAGCTGAACTTATGGAATATATGAGTGCACAAGGCAAAAGGCTTGGAGACAGTATGTAGACAAAAGGCAAAAATATATCTAAGGCTAGAGACTTGACTCGGAGAAGGTGATGGCATCCCACTCCAGTACTCTTGCCTGGAAAATCCCATGGACAGAGGAGCCTGGTAGGCTGCAGTCCATGGGGTCGTGAAGAATTGGACATGACTGAGCGACTTCACTTTCACTTTTCACTTTCATGCATTGGAGAAGGAAATGGCAACCCACTTCAGTGTTCTTGCCTGGAGAATCCCAGGGACGGGGGAGCCTAGTGGGCTGCCGTCTATGGGGTCGCATAGAGTCAGACATGACTGAAGTGACTTAGCAGCAGCAGCAGCAGCAGCAGAAACTTGACTAAACATGGCTCAGCAGGTCCAGAAGAAAACATAAATCTAAGGTCAGCTTTAGGAGAGAGACAAGAACTAAGCAAGGAAGCAAAAACAAGAATTTGTAAATAGATGGGAAAGCAAAAAGCTAACAAGAGCACAAGACGGAAGTTCAGTACTAGGGAACCACTCAGGTAAGTAGACGATAACCAGGAGATCTGCCGGCCCAGAAAGCTAAGGCAGCCCAGTGCCGAAATAAATGGGGAGCATCAGATGCAGAAAAAAAAAAAAAAAATCCATTCTGAACAATAAGGAGCTGTCCTGGTCCAGAGTGTCTTAGTCATTTTCTGTCAAGACTGAACCCAGCATGTAGCCCAGGAAATTAACAGAAAGGAAGACAAATGACTGGGAAATAAGAACAGATCATATCCTTAAAGTTAGTACTGATAAATTCAAATATGGATGAGAGGGTGAAAAGTGATGTGGAAATGGAAACCAAAAATTATAAGAGATTCCAGCCAGGCGTCATGTCCTCAGGGAATCCATTCTGGAATTCCCTGCCTGGGTTGAGGGCCCCTCCTGCTGCTCTCAGAGCCTGCCCTCCCCCGCCTTTTTTTTAACCCATTCTAGTATCTGCCACACTTTATGATGATTGTTCATCTCCCCATACAGGCTGCAACCACCTTAAAGTCGAATCTTATGGCTTGATTGCTTTTCTGTACCCTATACACAGCGGTTTTGCAATAAACGTTTATCAAATGTCAATAATTACCTTTGCCTTCTCACACTACAAGTTCCTTTTAGACAAGAAACACACCTTTATGACACTTCATTGTCACAGTATTTAGCTGATAAAGAAGATGAACATTTCATCCATTGGCCCTTACTCTCTTAAACCTTATTCAAGGAAGTTCCCTGGCAGTCTAGTGGTTAGGACTCTGAGCTTCCACTGCAGGGGGCACTGATTCGATCCCTAGTTGGGAAATTAAGATTCTGTATTCTGTGCAGCACAATCAAAAAATAAAATAAAAAGGCCACCCTGAAACCCACTGGGTCATTTGGGCTTTTTAAAAATTGTAATAAAACTCATTCTAGTAATATTTCGTAGATAGGTACTCTATAGTCACACCAAAGAACCTCTCCTATTCCTACAAGAAGTATATCGTCTTACTGATTACTTTATAGACAGTAAGAAGTCGCTTCATGCAGTGTTTAAGAACACAGGCTCAAAAAACCGACTGCCAGAGCTGTATACCAGCTCGTCCACTTATTTTCTGGTGACCTAGGACAGATTATATAACCTTCCTGTGCCTCAATTTTGCCATCTGTAAAATGAGGATGAAGGTCATTGTAAGGATTAACTATATCACTGATAATGTTTTTAAGTACTTAAAACAGTGCCTGGCAAGTAGTAGTCTGTATAGATTATATAAAAATTAGCTACTGTCATACTTTGCCGGATACTACTGTTTACTTTGATCAATAATTATTAATACCCACAATGTATTTGGGACCTTCCTCAAAAACATTACTGCTCTCTTTATTTCATATTTTCCCCTAGTTCTTGGTAAAAGATATTTTTCTGTAAAAACAGCAAATATGCTAAAATGGAGAAGATAGTAAGTTATTGCTTCACATAAAAATAAGCTATAATAACTTTCTGAATCTATCAAATTCAGAGAATTTACCTGAAGAATCTATGATGGGGTACTGAGGAAAGTGTGTCTTGTTTGTCTTAATCATGTCTTAAGAAGTTACTAAACCTGGGGTCATTATTTTTTATACAGGAAGAGAATCTCTTATACTTCTGGAAAATTTCAAAACTTTGCCAACATATTTCTTGATCACCCTTACTTCCTGTGGTGGGGTTCACAAACCACACCAACTTTCATAATTGCTGAGATTTACAGAGTGAAGCCTCATTTGATAATCTTGCAAAAACTGATAGTACTTCTCTTTCTTTTCTAAACCACATATGTCTGNAACTTTGCCAACATATTTCTTGATCACCCTTACTTCCTGTGGTGGGGTTCACAAACCACACCAACTTTCATAATTGCTGAGATTTACAGAGTGAAGCCTCATTTGATAATCTTGCAAAAACTGATAGTACTTCTCTTTCTTTTCTAAACCACATATGTCTGCTTTTCAGTTCAGTTCAGTTCAGTCACTCAGTTGTGTCCGACTCTTTGCAACCCCATGAATTGCAGCACGTCAGGCCTCCCTGTCCATCACCAACTCCTGGGGTTCATTCAAACTCTTGTCTATTGAGTCGGTGATGCCATCCATCCATCTTGTCCTCTGTCGTCCCCTTCTCCTCCTGTCCCCAATCCCTCCGAGCATCAGAGTCTTTTCCAATGAGTCAACTCTTCGCATGAGGTGGCCAAAGTACTGGAGTTTCAGCTTTAGCATCCTTCCTTCCAAAGAACAACCAGGACTGATCTCCTTTAGAATGGACTGATCAGATCTCCTTGCAGTCGTTAAGAAAAAAAATTTCCAACCAGCCCCAAGTCAGCTCCAAGCAGGTACGTATGCTATTTCCCAGCTCCATCGCCAAGGTAGCCTGGGATATCCCTCCCCCTCATCATCTCCCTTACATCTCCCCTAGGTTAACCCAACCTGGAGTCTGTTTTATAGAGAAAGAGAGTTAATCTCTGGCCTCCAGGGCTCCCTGGCTAGTGTCTCTAGTATTTAAATAAATTAAAACTGGGAAAATGAAAATCAAATTTTAATTTACCAAAACTGATCAAGAGCTAGCATGTAATTAAAAGTTATCATTAATAGATTTCCCTGATTAACAACTTTCAAATATTTTTGAGTAAAGGAAGATAACATATGACAGTAAAATCACACTGGAACATAACTTCTTAAAGACCCACACTATGCTTCATGATCGTGCCCAGGAAGAGCATTCACTGCTTAATAGAATCAGAAAGTATAGACAATGGAACTATAAATAAGTTACTTGTGGAAAGCTTCCAAAGTTGCTTTTTAAAGCATGGTTATTTATTTATTTATTTATTTATTTTTGGTAAGCTTGCTATTTGTCTCAAGTTGAAGAGAGAAACAAATTCCACTTATCTGAAGTTTCTATTTTTTCCTTTTTTTGTGTTGCTCCTCTTGGCCTTTATAAAACACTTTTTAAAATTTGTATGTCTCTCATTTCGGCATTTTATATTGTACAATGTGCTTAACTCCAGTTTAAAGGTGTATTAATAGGCATAGGCAGGCCAATGATATCTCCTTTGTAAAAGAGCAAAAAATAACTGCTTTTTGAAGTCCAACCAGCTCCCGATATTAGAAGTCTAGAGCACAGTTGAGTCCTCTTCCTCAGAAACCCTGTTGTTACCATGGGAAAACTGTGAAATGCTCAAATGTGGGCAATGTTATAATTAGAACCAAGCGTGGGCTTCAGAGGACCTGTCATGATGTTTCTAGGAAGCAAGTTCTGCGTTGGCTTCGTAAGACATCCTTTTCCTACAATCATGACTCACTGTGACTTCCAAGACTCTCTCCTCCTCCCAACTTACCCCTTACTTGTTCTGGGGTGGAAGACTGCCCCCACTGCAGAGAATGACTGATGAGTAGGCGGGTGTACAGTCCACTCACAAGAACGCACTTCTAGGCATTGTGGAAGTGGGACAAAGGATTTTGCTGGGCATAGTCAGAGCTAACGATGTGCTGGGTATATGTTAATCATACATGGGGAGACTCATTGCTTTGGCAGCCTTAACCCACTCGCTAATCCAGCCAAGCCCTCCCATCCCTCCCTCCTTTCTTCCTTTCAGGAAAGCATGTGCAAGTTCTCCACAAAACGATGAATCTCTTCTCCTCAGGGGAATGTACGAGTCAGAAATGCTTTTAGAAAGGAAAGAGGAGCCAAAGCTTTTGCATAAGTAGGCCAGCTGCAGAGCCTCAAGGGGGGAGTTGGGGGAGGAACCTCCTTGCGGCCAAGGCCCCAAACCTCCCGGCTGCCACTTGTTTCCATTGTCTGCCCACAACCCCAAACAAGCCAACCCACACNTCTCTCTGTTTAGTGTCAAAATAATATCCAAGAGACTGACATAAGCAGAAGTCTTCTATTTCTGGCTGGTAGAAACTATTATTACTAGTGTCATAATGATGATGTTATTAGCTATTATTCATAGTTATCATTTATTAAGCACATATCATTTGTACTAGAAGCTTTATATAAATTATCTCATTTAAATCTTTAGCAGTCCTATAAAATAGCTCCTCTTATCCCCTTTTTATGTATGAGGGACCTGAGGTTTAAAAATATTAATTACATTATTCCAGGTCAAAGTATTTAACAGAGGTAGCATTCAAACTGGGTCTTGCTGAGCTCACCAGTCATCCCCTAGCTACTAAATCAATGGTTCTCAAACATTAACAAGCAACAGAATTCCCAGGAGAGCTTCTTAACTATAGATTGCTCAGTCTCACCTCCAGAGCAATGCAGAATGATTCAATAAAGCTGAATGGGACATAGAATTTTTAGCCTGCACTATTTCCCAAGTGATACTGATTTTGCTGATCAATCAAACATACTTTGAGAATTACTGGACTGAACAACAATGCCTAATATTGGCCCGTTATTATTCTCCAACTCTCTGACAGTCATTGACTTGAATAGTGAGGATACAAAGATGAATTAAGCATTTTGAACTTAGAACTTTGCAGTCTAGTTGAGATGCTGCTGCTGCTAAGTCACTTCTGTCGTATCCAACTCTGTGCGACCCCATAGACAGCAGCCCACCGGGCTCCCCCGTCGCTGGGATTCTCCAGGCAAGAACACTTGAGTGGGTTCCCATTTCCTTCTCCAATGCATGAAAGTGAAAAGTGAAAGTGAAGTCTCTCAGTCGTGTCTGACTCTTAGTGATCCCATGGACTGCAGCCTACCAGGCTCCTCCATCCATGGGATTTTCCAGGCAAGAGTACTGGAGTGGTTTGCCATTGCCTTCTCCCTAGTTGAGATGACAGACAAGCAAGCCAAAATATCAATAATACAAATATGACAAGTTCTGTAAAGTTATATGCACAGAGTATTATGGAAGCACTGAGGGTGTTTGGCAAGTTCCACCCAGGTCAGGGTGGCCAAAGAAGGCACACTGGAAAAAGTTATTCTTAATCTAATTTTAAAGAATGACCAAGAACAAGAGAAAAGCAGAAGGGAAGAGTGTTTAGGTTGTCTTACATGTGACCCTGAATTTGGATTTTATCCTTGAAGAAAGACTGTCCCCTCGAGACATAGGAAGATTCAAAATGGGAGCTAAAATTACAGTAAGAAATAAGGGATCAAGAAGGCATTTCAATATCATAATTATCTGTGAGGTCAGTTAAAAAAATAGATGAACCCCTAGCCAAGTTAACCAGGATAAAAATAGAAAAGATGAAAGTATTAATATCAGGATTGAGATGGGGATGTCCAATGAATTTGACTACTTAAATGAAATAAATACATTTTTTAAAACTCACTCAAGAAAAATAGGTACTGAATAGCTCAAATTTATTAAAACACATAAATTTATTAAAAGCTTAAATTTGTTTCTCCCTATAAAGAAAACTCTAAGCCAAGATAACTTTACTAAGAAATTCTACCAAATACTTAAGAAAAAAGTAATTTTATGCAAAATCTTCCAGAAAATTAAAGACGGAGTATTTCTCAACTCATTCTATGAGGCCACCATTACCCTGACACCAAAATGAGACAGAGGTATAAAAAAAAATTACTTTCAATATTTCACATAAGATTGATGCGAAATTATTAAGGATTTACAGAATTAAGTCCAACAATATATTAAAAATAATATAGCCCAGGAATGCAAGGTTGGTTTAACACTCGAAAATCAATCAATATGATTACCCATATTAACAGAAAATTTTTAAAAGTTCTCAATATATGTATAAAGATACTTTATAAACTGTAATATCTGTGCCTGATAAAAAGTTTCAAAAAACTAGAAATAAAGGAAACTGGTTTCAACCTGAAATGGCAGCTACAAAAAGTATACAGCTAATGTCATACTTCATGAAAAGGCTGCATGCCTTTCCCATGAGATTCGGAATAAGGCAAGGCTGAATACTTTCATGACTTCTACCGTATTATAGTTCTGGTCAGTGCAATTAGGAAAAAGAAAAAAGAGATATCCAGACAGAAAAGGAAGAAATAAAACTGTCTCTATTAATAGATGATGTGATTTTCTATCAATAAAACCCTGCAAAATCTACAAAAATGCCACTAAACCATGTGTATATTACTAAATGGCATGTTGTAATAGATGAGTTTAGCAAAACTGTGGCACACAAGGTTAACCTATATTAATTGTACAAGCTATACAATAGCAATGAAAATTTAAATTTAAAAAATACAATTTACAATGATACTTGAGGATAAATCTGGAAAAAAGAGGTATATGATGTGTTCATTGAAAATTATAAAACACTGCTGAAATAAGAATACATGAATAAAGAGAAATACCATATTCAAGTACTAAAAGATTCATTTTGTTAATGTAAATTCTCCTCAAATTGATCTGTAATTTCAGAACAATCTCAGTTAACATCCCAGCAGGCATTTTTGGCATTATGAGTTCTAAACTAACTTTTTAAAAGAAGAACAAATTTCAAGGACTTACAATATCTTTTAAGACTTATCCTAAAGTTACAGGTAAGCTACACTTATCCCAATATTATGTCAATGGAACAGAATAGAGGGTACAAGAACAGACCTACACATGTACCAACAACTGATTTTTGACAGTGTAAAAGCTATTCATTGAGAGTACAGTGTTTTGACAAATGGTGCTTGAACAACTGGATATGCATATACAAAAAATAAAATATCTCCCATCATACCTCCCACTATATATTTTAAAAATAACTAAAAATCAGAGATTAGAAACCTAAATGTAACATATAAAATCTTTAGATGAAAACAGAAGAAAATCTTTGTGATGTTGAATTAGGTAAAGATTTCTTGAATACAGCAACAGGGTCACAGTTCATAGAATAAAAAGTTGGTAAGTTTGACTTCATCAAAATTAAGAACTTCTGCACTTTGAAGGACGCTGTTAAGAAGATGGAAAATCAATTCATATGTCTGATAATGCCCTTGTAGCCTTGAATACATGCTGCTGCTACAACTGCTGCTAAGTCACTTCAGTTGTGTCCGACTCTGGGTGACCCCATAGACAGCAGCCCACTAGGCTCTCCCATCCTTGGGATTCTCCAGGCAAGAACACTGGAGTGGGTTGCCATTCCTTCTCCAATGCATGAAAGTGAAAGGTGAAAGTGAAGTCGCTCAGTCGTGTCCGACTCTTTGCGACCCCGTGAACTGCAGCCTGCCAGGCTCCTCCGTCCGTGGGATTTTCCAAGCAAGAGTACTGGAGTGGGGTGCCATCACCTTCTCCAATCAAAATAAACAGCCCAATTAAAAATTGGATGAAAGATTTGAACAGACACTTTCCCCAAAAGATACAAGTAGCAGATAAGCACATGGAAAGATCATTAATCAGTATTATCAGCTATTAGAAAATTAAATAGAATAAAAGAAGACCACAGTAACAAATGTCTACATGCCTGTTAGAATGGCTAAAAATTTTAAGACTGACCATACCAAGCAAGTGGAGCAGTTGGAACTCTCCTACCTCACAGATGAGAATGCAAAGTAGGTTGTTATTGCTTAGTCGCTAAGTTGTATCCAATTCCTTTGCAACCTCATGGACTGTAGCCCACCAGGCTCCTCTGTCCATGGGATTTCCTAGGCAAGAATTCTGGAATGGGTCGCCATTTCCTTCTCTAGGGGATCTTCCTAAGCCAGGGATCTAACTCATGTCTCCTGCATTGGCAATCAGATTCTTTACCACTGAGCCACCACAGAAGCCCATATAGAATAGGACCACCACTTCAGAAAAAGAGTTAGCAGTTTCTTAAAATGTCGTACATTTACTATAGGATTTTCCTTCCATTCCAACCATTCTTCTTCTAGGTATATAATCCAAAGAAATACCCATATAGAGACTTGCACACAGATATTCAATACAGCTTTATTGGTAATAGTCAAAAATTGAAAATAAATAATTCAGATGTTCACCAACATATGAATGAAAAAACAACATGTGATGTAACTATACACAGAACTAGATTGCAGCAGCAGTCAAATAATCCATTCATACATGCAGTAACATAAATGAACCTCAGAGTTGCTATGCTGAGAGAAAGCAGCCAGAGAAGAAAACCAGTACCTACTCTATGAGTCCATTTACATTAATTCCTATATTATAAACTAATATGCAGTAACAGAAATCAGAACAGTTATTGCTTTGGGATGGAGAAGATGTGGGAAAGTTTGAGAGGGGATTAAAAGGTGCACAAGAAAACTTTTGGGTGTAATAAACATTTATTATCTTGATTGTCATAATGATTTCACAAGTACATATTTATTTCAAAACCTATCAAATGTAAAAGTTTATCTTGTGTCAATTTTTTTTATACCAGTTTATGTCAGTTAGACTTTATTAAGACATTAAAGAACTTATCTGTGTTGTGTGCTTTCAGTGTTTAGGACAAGAGAGGATAGAACTCTAGTCTATAATCTATTTCAGTTAGCATATAGTTTCTGTTGTTGTAGTTTAGTCATTCAGTCACGACCTATTCTTTTGCAACTCCATAGACTGTAGTCCACCATGCATCTCTGTCCATGGGATTTCCCAGGCAAGAATAGTGCCTCCAGAGTGGGTTGCCATTTCCTTCTCCAGGGAATCTTCCCCACCAGGGATCAAACCCATGTCTCCTGCATTGTAGGCATATCCTTTACTGCTAAGCCATGAAGGAAATCCTATATGGTTTCTAGATATTATTTACTAGATTGACCAAAAAGTTCATTCAGGTTATTGTGTACCATCTTATGGAAAACCTGAATGAACTCTATGACCAACTCAATAGAAAGAATTTTTCAGTATGATATATTCATGTCCATAAATCACAATAATAATCTCACAGAAAGGTCTAGCAGGAGTCAAAAGGCTGTAATTCTACTTCTGACTCTGCCATTACCTAACTGGGTGGCCTCTGAAATCGCCATGCCCATGGGCCTAGTTTCTGCATTTCCAAAATGAAGGCTCTGTACTACATGAAACAGCGTCATGCTACATCATAACACAGGAAGTAGAGAGAGAGAGGATGATAAGAGGAGCCGGGCTGGCAAAGCACCAGGACCCTTTCTCCTTGCTAAGGGGCAAAATATTTGTGTCCCCCCACCTTGAATTCATATGTTGATGCCTTAATTCCCATTGTGATGGTATTAAGCAGTGGGGCCTTTGGGAGGTAATTAGGTGTAGCAGAGGTCACGAGGGAGAGCCCCCCTGTTGGAACTGGTCCCCTTATAAGGAGAGCAAGAGGCCAGAGCACGTGCTCTCTCCACCATGTGAGGATACACCAAAAAGAAGACTACCTACAAGCCGGAAAGAGAATCTTTCTCCCAAACCTGACCATGCTATACCCTAACCTGGGACCTCCCAGTCTCCAGAACTGGTGAGAAATAAATGTCTGTGGTTTAAGCCACACAGTCTATGGTATTTTGTTATATTAATAGTAGTCCAGATTGACTGAGTCCTCCAACCAAAGTGATTGTGCTCCTATCAGTTCTGTGTAGTAACTTTGTCCATAATGCTTATTTTGAAAAATTGGCTTTCACAGCCTTCAAGAGAAAATTTATAACTACTGTAACTGTTAGAGCAGATGACCTCCAAAATCTCCCAAGATGTTCTATAATTCTAATTTCTAAAATTAAATCTGCATCCATCAGGAGCAGGCATTTGTTTACAAAGCTACTTCATAGACTATTAAGGAACTCCCAGCAAACCTCCAGAAGCTTCCTACCCAAATCCTTTTGGTATTTTATTTTGATTCAAGCGGAAGTGATGCTCTTCCCTGTGTTTATCGGCAGTGTGCTCCCAAGGGTTTGTGTCTGTGAGCAGAGGACAGCAAGATGTGGAGCAAACACTTCCTGTTTCTCCGTGTGCAGAGTCCAGCTTCTGTCCCAACAGCTCCTCTGGTCACATTGCTCCTGTCCATGCTCATGGTGGTTCTTAAGACCCCTAGAATTTTCCATCAGTGAGTCTAAGTAATTCAGAAAATCAGTCTCTCATAAGCCTTAGACAGTCATGTGCCCAAATCTACTGGTTTGTGTGGGAGTCATGTTTTCCAAGAGACCCCATCTGCCTTGCAGCCTCACAACTCTTCCTACCAGCTTCTTTTCCTCCTGAGAAATGTATGCATTGTGCCTGTGTTCTTTTCTATTCCACTAATTGTAGTGACTCAGTTTGTTTTTATAGTGCCCACATCCTTTCCCCACAGACTTAGAGGGTTGAAAACCTGGTACAGTGGAAAGGAAACCTAGACTCTAATTCTGGCTTTGCCATTCAACTTCTTGTGTGATTTTGGGGGGACTTAAGTCATCCTTCCAGGCCTCAGTTTTCTCATCTTAAAATGGGAGAGTTAGATTCATTTTTTTCTAAAGTATTTGACCTACTATCACTGATATGGAAGAGAATTTTATATTGTTGGTAACATATACTTATTAAGCATGGATTTATTTTAGTATATGTTAGAAAAACATATGGTTGTTACATCAAAACAGTTTAAATTATATTTTAGTCTGATTGGGAGATTACCTAAGAATAATTGGGCTTCCTTGGTGATGCTAGTGGTAAAGAACCCACCGGTCAATGCAAGAGATGCAAGAAACGCGAGTTCCATCCCTGAGTTGGGAAGATCCCCAGGAGAAGGGGATGACTACCCGCTCCACTGT
The DNA here is from genome assembly GCA_006410615.1 of Neotragus moschatus. Taxonomy (NCBI): domain Eukaryota; kingdom Metazoa; phylum Chordata; class Mammalia; order Artiodactyla; family Bovidae; genus Neotragus; species Neotragus moschatus. The sequence goes on along the minus strand of SJYA01001612.1, from coordinate 28,234 downwards.
TCTTGCCTGGAGAATTTCATGGACAGAGAAGCCTGGCAGGCTACAGTCCATGAGGTCGCAAAGAGTAGGACATGACTGAAGCAACTTAGCACACATGCTAAGGACAATCAGATTTTTTTCAGTGAACTAAAATATTAAGCAGATCCAAGGGGTAACTGGATATAGAAGGTGGTTCATAATAGTGACCTGGAAATGTTGTTAGATTTTGTCTTCATGTCTCACAGAAAAGCTACACTTCCCAGCTTTCCTGTGTTAGAGTCATGTACTTGAATTCTAGCCAATGAAATATAAACACAAGTCATGTATCTCTTCTGCTGGGGACTTCCTTGGTGATCCAGTTATTAAGACTCGTGCTTCCAATGCAGGGACACTGGTTTGATACCTGGTCAGGGAGCTAAGACCCTACATGCCACATGGTGCAGACCCCTCCCCCAAAAAAAACAATTAAATTTTAAAAATGTGCCTCTTCTGCGAGAAGCCAGTGTGCCCTCTTCCTCTTTTTATTCTCTCACCACAGCAACTTTGGAAGCTGTGGCACTGTGATATAAAAAGAGCTGAGAACCTTGAATAACCAGATGAATGAACATGCCAAACCAAATTAGCCATGTGTAGCTAAGAGATAAACTTCTGTTGTGTCAAGCCACAGAGATATTTGTGTTTATTATCTCAGTATAGTCTATCTTCTCCTGGTAAATACAAAGCATGATAAGATTATCAGGTTCCATCTAGCTCTAAAATTCTGCATTCTCTTCTTTGGTCTGGTCCCTTCTTATTCAGTTTTAACCTATACTTTTTTCTTACCCTCTAACTTCAAAGAAGTCCCTTCTAAACTAATTTGCTTATGTTTTGCCTTTCAACTATCTCTGTTTTTAGAAGTGGCATTTATCTTAATGATGGCTGTAGTTCTGGATAACTACATAGAACCCTCCCTGCATCCAGAGAGGACATGGCAATTAGTGTTGTTGCCTGTGGTGCCTTTGTAAATAGTCTTTGGTGGCCATCAGCTCTTTTGTTATACATAAATATGACACTTTCTGCAAGCCTTGTTTACTGTTGATATCACTACTTCCAACAGTTAATGAGCCTGTATCCTTGTTTTGATAAACTCACTTCTTCTCCTGTCTTGTGTCAAACTAGCCATCCTCTAGCTATTNCTGGGTGTTCACTGGAAGGAATGATGCTAAAGCTGAAACTCCAATACTTTGGCCACCTCATGTGAAGAGTTGACTCATTGGAAAAGACTCTGATGCTGGGAGGGATTAGGGGCAAGAGGAGAAGGGGACGACAGAGGATGAGATGGCTGGATGGCATCACTGACTCGACGGACATGCGTCTGAGTGAACTCCGGGAGTTGGTGATGGACAGGGAGGCCTGGAGTGCTTCGATTCAAGGAATCGCAAAGAGTCGGACACAACTGAGCGACTGAACTGAACTGAACTGAGTAGAATATTGAGGAAGCTATGAGCAGACAAGTCAAACACACAGGAAGAAAGCGAAATACAATAAAGCATATAAAAATGTCATCTACAACACTAACAAAAGAAATGCAAATTAAAACCATGAGATATCCCTTCACTCTCCCAAGACTGGCAAACATTTTAAAGTTGGTAATTCCAAGGATACATGAGGATGGGGTAAACGGGAGCTCTCATATATGCTGGTAGAAGGGGAAATTGGTTCAAATGAGCAATGTCTAATAAAACTGAAGAAAGAATTTGAGGCCGCTCTTCTGTCTAGTTACATATCCTAGTACCCTACGTGTACTAAGAACAGTATGCAGGCATGCGTGCTAAGTCACTTCAGCCGTGTCTCTTTGCAACCCGATGAACTGTAGCTCTCCAGGCTCCTCTGTCCATGGGATTCTCCAGGCAAGAATACTGGAGTGGGCTGTCGTGCCCTTCTGCAGGGGATTTCCCTGACCCAGGGACTGAACTCGAATCTCTTACACCTCCTGTGTTGGCAGATAGGTTCCTTACCACCAGCACCGCCTGGGAAGCCTAAGCATAGTAATTGCAGTACGCTTTTAAAATAGAAATAAATTGGAAAAAAAAAGAAAAAAGAAAAACCCTACGTATTATCTTGGGGCGGGGGGCGGTGGGTAGAAAAACAAATAATACAGTTGAATACATCCTACTTTTCATTTCACTTTATTTTATTTTATGGCTGTGCTGGGTCATCATTACTGCTCACGGGCCTTCTGTTGTGGTGAGCCATCCTTTAGTCGGGGTGCACAGGCTTCTCGCTTCATTGGTGACTCTGCTTGTGGAACACTGTCTCTAAGTGCCCAGGCTTCAGTGGTTAGAGCTCACAGGCTCTACAGCACGGGCTAATAGTTTTGGTGCACGGGTTAGTCGTCCTGTGGCATGTGGGATCTTCCTAGACCAGGGACTGAATCCGTGTCCCCTGTGTTGGCAGGTGGACTTTTCATCACTGAGCCACCAGGGAAGCCCTACATTATGATTTTTTTATATCACACTTACATGTATGTTAACATGTTATCAATACAGACAAAACTAAAAGCCATAATTTGAAACATTATTAAATCTGCTAGTGTAAATATGAGTATCTACTAGATACTTATCTAACCTTTTTGTACGCATAAAATATTTTATAATTTAAAATAATAAATTACTATTTTACAGAATGTTAAGCAGAATCAGCTGAATCCAGGTATTTCCCAGACGATCTTCCTCTTATGAATTAGTCAGTATGGACAACATTTCACAACAAACTGATCAGTCAACTACTTCACTGAATTTTGACTGATTTTTGTTGTTGTAGTTCAACATTAGGATGTGCCACCAATGAAAATAGTATTTGTTAAATGTTGAAGTAATAAAACAACTTTTTAATCTAAATAGCAAAATGATCACCCTCCTTTGGACACATTATGAAGAGTTCTGGGGCTTCGCTAGTGGCTCAGAGGATAAAGAATCTGCCTGCAATGCAGGAGACCTGGGTTTGACCTGGGTCAGGAAGATCTCCTGGAGAAGGGAATAGCAACCCACTCCAGTATTGCCTGGAGAATCTCATGAACAGAGGAGCCTAAAGGGCTACAGTACATGAGGTCACAAGAGTTGGATACAACTGAGTGACTAAGCAGGCATGCACACGTGAAGAGCTCTAAAGAGACAAACCACAAATTCTCTAGGTTTCAGGCCAAGCATCTGTGTTGCTAATGAATCTTAAGGATTTGGGAAATTTATATTTCTTCCTTGACTCTCAGTGTCATCTTCTGTGTAATGGAAGTTTGGACTAGGGATTTCCTAGCAGGAATACTAATATTCATAACTCAGTGACCTACAATTTGACTTGAGAACAAAAAAGTAAACTTAAGTTCAAGCATCCCAAGGTCAAACAAAAATGAAAAAAAAAATCTTTTTGATTAGTAATGTTTCCTGAAGAAGAGAGAAATTACTAATTAAGTGATTAAATGGGTGATTGAGAATTTTAAACCTCATCATAAATGTAAAGCATAACCTATTGATATTCTGGTTTTTGAAGGTCAGTGGCTGGTTGAGAAACTTAAGCAACTGAATTTAGAATATTTGCAAATATCCAACATTCATAAACCCTGTCTCTTTTTGAAGTCAGACTGCTACAGGCAGACAATCTTGGCTTTGACTTCAAGATATGTTCACAACAACTGATTACTCCAAATCCTCTTATTTTTTATTTTTCTCTCCCAGTGACTAAATGCTTACATTTTTAAATACCTCTATAATTATAGTAAACATAGATAACAGGCTCTAAAATTGCAGCATACTGTTTGGTGTTTCTAACCTATGGGTCATCTATAAAGAGCTAGATTAAAAGAGGCCATCTGGGAAGTGGACTCAAACACCAGATTCCAGGTGTTTGAGAGGCAATACAAAGGCATTTCCATCTTTTCAGTACTTAATGAAAATGGTTTACTTATAAGCTATTTTCTAGCTTATATACAGAAAACCTGGAAATCTGTCTAAAACTATATTATAAATAATATTTTAGTTGCTTTCCAACCCCTTGTCATCCTTTTCCATTCCCTGACCCCCACAAGAAATCTAGAATAATCCAAAACTACTTAAAATAGAACTCATGATTAAATATGTTCAGCAATCATTTCATTATTGTTGTTCACTCGCTAAGCTGTGTCCCACTCTTTACGACCCCATGGACTACAGCACGCCAGGCTCCTCTGTCCTCCACCATCTCCCAGAGTTTGCTCAAATTCATGTCCATTGAGTTGGTAATGCTATCTAACCATCTCTACCTCTGCTGCCCCCCTTTGCCTTCAATATTTCCCAGCTTTAGACTTATTTCATTCATCTTTCTCTATCTTTTGTTTAGTGGCCTCCCCCACCTCCTTTCCTATTTTTAGTTAGAATATAAGGTTTTCTATTTGCTGGTGGGTAAGCTGCAGGTCATATTTCTATTCTGGTGATTTCTCTGAACATATGTACTTAACTATATGTTTTTCTAACAAAATATAAATTATTCAGTATTTCTCTCTTTCAAAGAAATGCACTTTCCACTTAAGGATTCAATTCAGGAAAATTCTCAGCCAGTTTCCCTTCAAACATTGCCTCTCCAAGACTGCCTTCTATCTCATCTTTTATATAAACTCGATTCTCTAAACCTAATATCTATATGCTTTCAGGGTCAATGAAAGCATTATTTTTGTAGTCATCCACAGAAAAATCAGTATGGGTTTGCTTATCCAGTAAACAAATATTCAATTCCTCAACAAAACAGATCTTTTAATTCAAAATATTTCCAGTAGTTTTTCTTTGAGTGAACCACTCTTGTTTGGCTCAATGAAAGCATTTAACTTTGGGTAAACTCCTTTTAAATTCTCAGGCTTGTATACTGTGGGAAAAATTCTAAAGCGTGTGTCTGTGAATGAATGGAGCCTATGAATTGCCTGGAAAATGACTTTACAAAGGTCTATAGCAAGGTCTATCATAGTAAATTATGGTATGGTAGAGATAAGGAAAAGTCCCTAAAACATTTCTTTCACGACAGCACTAGAAACAGGAACCATAAAATTTTCAATGTAAAGGAAGCCACATTTTTCAAAAAATACACTTGAGAAAATACATACATACATAAAAAATACATAGAAAATACATAGAAAGGTTAAGGATGATTTCCTTTTCCTTTCAAGCTGTCGTCAGATTCAGTATTAAATCCCAAATCTCCAGAATTTCAGTATTATTAATGCCATTCCACATTTCTTTCCTAAAATATTAGAACTATCATAGCTGTTACATCAAAACCCCTGCTCAGTCCATTTTCTAACCCAACAGTGGAGAGTCTTGACTATCTATCAGGGATCCACGGAGCACCAGTGGCATAATGAGGGGTTATCTCACTCACTCACCAAATGAATTAATCAGCCTTCCAACACTGAGCCCTGCCCAAGCCTCCAAACAAGAGTGGTTCACCCAAAGAAAAACTACTGGAAATACTGTGAATTAAAAGATCTGTTTTGTTGAGGAACTGAATATTTGCTTACTGTTTAATCAAACCCATACTGATTTTTCTGTGGGTGGCTACAAAAATAAAGTTTCTACCAATTTCTTAAGAACCATATTGTAAGAGCTAATTGGTGGGAATTGATTTAACTAGAACTTTTCCGTGGGCTAAAGAATGTCTAATCATAAGTACCAGAGAAAACTGATGGCTGATTGAAGAGGGGGGAAAAATGTAAATCAAGCATGGAGGTAATCAGGCAGGCAAGATGAACTATGCCAGGGGCATGATTGTCCTTTGAAAAATGGAACTGAACAAGAGTTGAGTACTCTTTTAATCTAACAATTGATGAGTAATTTCAGTATTTCAGTTTGTGTTATATGCCCAGCATGCTACTACAGGTATCATGGGAAAAGATCAAAAATTATTAGCAGCTGAGTTCATAAACACACTACACTGTGTTTTCTGTCCCTCTTCACACAGCGACAGGAAAGGGAGAATTTGCAAAAGGGAAGAGATCCCATTTGTCGACTCTGGGTAAGGCAAAGCTGGATGTAAGTGGACTCTGCACACAAGTATATAAAGACACAGTTCTAAGTCAAACAAATGCAGATCTTCAGTCTGGTTAAGGAGTCCAGAAAGAACCATTCATAAGCAAGAGAAGAGTCAGGATATTTCTTAGCTGAGCTTAGAAGGAAGAATCAGATGAAGGTAAAGAAATGTGGACATATCAGGATGGAGATAAAAATAGACTAATCTTGCTGAAGAAATGCGAGACTGTAGGTATTTCTCTGCCATTGTCTTCAGTGTTAAAGAAAACAAGCTTGGGGGTTTGTATTTGAAACAACCATCGGGAGATGGAGTTAGGAAAGTAACAGAGGAAGAATTAACAACAGAGTTGATGTCCAATAGCCAAGGAGGAAATATAAGGTTTTGTGGGCCATTTGGGTTTAATTATGAGTCTTTCTTTAGCAGTTTTTGTAGTCAGGAGCAGTAAACAAAAGAGGTGACTCTGAGGGTGCGAGAATCTGATTAACAGGACAGAAAAGTCAAACAGGCTAAAGAGATCACTCTGAAGACATTTAACTTTTCCTCTTGGTGAGGGAGGAATCTAACATGGACAGGGGAGGTGAACTATAAGGACTGACAGAACTTTCAGAGAATTGGCAAGGGAAGAACCAGGATGGATGGTCCCCAAATGTATGGCTCATTCCAAAGAAAGGTGGCCAGTAGTGCCAAACTGTTACCCCAAGGGATGTAGAAAACACATGTCAGATCCAAGGTAATAACAATATCCATCAACCTGTTTGAGCACAGAGAACCATAGTAGGAGTCATCAGGCAGTAACACATAGTCAAAGTAGTTGCCCAGTTAGAGGCCCAAGGAGGTGAGAACCTCTGATTTAAGCAGCAACGTAGGCAACAATGTCATATGCACTGACAGGGTCCAATCCCCAACAGAAGTTGACAAGAAATAGCCCCTCAATCAAAGGATCAGGCATTAGGATAATGCTTGAATCCCAGCAGAGACTCAAGTACAGGGCAGAAGCCAGTCACAGAGCCCGGGTCTGTGCAGTGGGACAAGGGAGAACACACTGACCTAGGGCAGTTTAAGCACATAGGCCACAGACCATTTCTCAAGTCTAATATGAATCCTGAGGAATACAAATATTTTTCTGACTCTAAACACATATCCAAGCTTGGTCCTTATCAGCTCAGAGGCTGAACAGAGCTACTTTCAGGTTATGAGTTTCCAAGTCTATAACTCAGTTGTTCTCAAACAGGGACAATATCCCCCAGGTAACATCCAGCAATGTATGGAGGCATTTTTGATGATTATGACTGGGAGGACTGCTATTGCCCTCTTCTTAATAGAGGCCTAGGCTCTGCTAATGCTCCTACAATGCACAGGACAGCCCCCCACAGCAAAGAAAGGTCTGGCCCAATATGTCAGTGGTATAGAGGTTGAGAAACTGCATAAGGATGGCTCTGGTGGGGATGAGCACCAACAAACAAAGACCAAGCAAGGAAGAAAACAATCACATGGGAAAACTGCTACTACATTGTGTTCATTCATTCATGCAATCATCCTTTGAGCAAACATTCAGCATTTATTATGTGCTAAAGACTATCCTTGGTGCAAGGGATATGATGGTGATTAAGAAATGATCCCTGCCTTCAAGAGTCTAAAAGGAAAGTCTGAACTTTACAGCCTTTATTCACTTTTATCAAAAAAAATGCCAAGGGGAGTTCCCTGGTGGTCCAGCGGTTAGGACTTGTGCTTTCACTGCCAAGGGCCTGGGTTCAGTCTCTGGTGGAGGAACTAAGATCCTACAAGCCTTGTGGCTCAGCCAAAACACACACACACACACACACACACACACACACACAAAACAAACAAGAAACAGAAAAATAAATTTATTTCCTTTTAGTCTGCGTTTTGCAGAAAAATATCAATTATTCCCATAGGTCAACATGGTTTGGGCTTAAAATCAGAGCGGATGCCTTCAAAAGATAGAAAATATATCTAACATTTCCAAGAGCATGAACTTCAATGTCCTCAGGAAGAAAAAGGCCAAGAATAAGAATAAAAGTAGAAAAAGTGACAGATGAGGCCAACTCCATACAGAAGCCTCTTGAATAGCTTCCACAGTTTGATCACCAACCAAGAAGATTTTTTACATTTTTTAAAAATGTAGCTTAGAAGTGAAAGTGCACTTGGAAGAAGTGCACTGCTATTTGCAACTCACTTTGAAATGCATCAAAATATAATATAGATTGAGGCTGGACAGAAAGGTGATAGTGTGATTGGAATGTGGAAAGTAAGAGTAGTACCATGTTAGTCTAGGTATAGTCTGGGTGATGGGTTCACTATAAAAATCTTTCAACTTTTCTGTCTTAAAATTTTTATAATAAAATTTTGAAACAAACAGAACTTAACACCCTACTCCTTTGCTTAGAAAAAAATGCAAGACTAAAACATGTATTTAAGTAGACTCTACAAAAGGTTCAGGCAAAACTGAGATTAACTTTTGNCTGGGTGATGGGTTCACTATAAAAATCTTTCAACTTTTCTGTCTTAAAATTTTTATAATAAAATTTTGAAACAAACAGAACTTAACACCCTACTCCTTTGCTTAGAAAAAAATGCAAGACTAAAACATGTATTTAAGTAGACTCTACAAAAGGTTCAGGCAAAACTGAGATTAACTTTTGCTTCGGGAGTACAGCTGGAGTAGAGTCGTTGTCATGTGGTCCATGGACTTGACTCACTAGCTTCATATGAGATCTGAGAAATGCCCAGTCTCAGAATTTAAGACATTCTCAATCAAATTTGGATTTTAACTAGGTCTCCAGGTGATTCATATATACATTTAAATTTGAGAGGAGCTGGAATAATAGAAAGGTCAATAACCTAGCAGACCCAAGTTCTGCTTTTCATTCATTTATAAATTTTAAACTATATTTACAGAGTCCTATTGTTTTACTGGCCACTGTTTTAAATTCTGGGGACACAGAAATGATGAAGATAAATTTTTACTTATATTCTAATGACGGTCAATAAACAGGAAAATAATACTTCAGAAAATATATGTGCAATAAAACAAGTAAACATATTTAGAAAAATTGGTCAGAAGCTATTTTGATTAGGGAATTCAATAAATTCTGAGCAGAATCCTGAATAATGAGGTGACAAGCAAAGCAGAGGTGAGGAGACAGAGGGAACAGCAAGTGCAAAACCCCAAGGCAGGAAATAGACAGTGCAATACCTCACTTATCTGGAACAGAAATTCCTCTTCTCCAAAATAAAGTTGTCAGAAAAAAAAGATCCTTGAAATCTTTCTAATTCTCGATTTCATGACTATTTTTAAGATGACTATTCACGAGTGTTCTAGGAAGAATCAGTTCAGTTCAGTTCAGTTTAGTCGCACAGTTGTGTCCGACTCTTTGCAACCCCACGAATCGCAGCATGCCAGGCCTCCCTGTCCATCACCAACTCCCGGAGTTCACTCAGACTCACGTCCATCGAGTCAGTGATGCCATCCAGCCATCTCATCNAGGAATACTGGAGTGGGTTGCCATTTCCTACTCCAGGGGAATCTTTCTGACCCAGGGATCAAACTCGTGTCTCTTGCATCTCCTGCACCGGCAGCAGATTTTTTACTATTCTGCCACCAGGGAAGCCCACTTTTTTCCTCACTGGTCTGTAAATACAAAGTTCATTTTTAAGCATAAGCTCCTAGGAAGCAGTGGGAGAGGTGGCTTATATTCTTTTAAATGGCACCACTCACAGGAGAAACAGCAGACAGATATGGTGTGATGGTGGAGGTGGTGGAATTCATCATTTCTGATTTCAAGAAGCTGAAAATCTAAATTTGAAACATTCTGGGGAGAGGGAGAAGAGGCATGGTTTCCTGTAGAAACTGAAGCAACCCTTAGATTTCATTGTCTATTTTCCTCCACAAATGCCTCTGTTTTTTATTCTATACAACACAACAGAGCATTGCCACATCCAAGCACTGCTGGTATTGTTTTCAACTAACAGCAGCCAGTTTCCTCAGTTTTGTCAGGGAGATCCCATGCCTTAACCTCAGACAGCTATTGCATTGTATATGAGCTGCTCATACTATTTTCCTTCTTAACAAGAAAAGTCTTCCCTCAGTTGCTTCCTCATACTCTCTGCTACTTTCCCAGCCCTTCTCTGAGAAAAATGAAGACACTTTTTCAATTGGCCTTCTCTATCAACATTACCTCCCTCTGTAAATGATTTTCTCAGTAATTCACTGACTCTCTCGGGCTCACTTCAGTTTCCAAGTAATTGGTTAGTAATTCAACACTTATGTTGGAGAGGGTGCTGAAAAACTGATGAGGGAAGAAAACCTTCATTAGTGCTAAGTTGTCAATGACTTTCATAAGTGGTGATAAACATTAAGAATACTTAGGCAGAACAAATTATCCTGGCAGTGTCGGAAATAGGAAGGGGCCACTGGGGATTCTATGGAATATGCTTCTCTTGAGTTTTCTTCAATTGTTCTTATTTAGCTCTGAGTTTAGGCTGGCTCAGTCTATGGGACAAAAGGGAAAGATTTTATGAGCTTTCTAAAGTACCATCTAGTCAAGGTACATTCACCATTGAGCACTTAATTGATTGTGAGTACCTACTGGAATTTAGGAACATTTTCAAGTATACAATCTTATTTGATCTTCCCAAATATTGTAAAATCTAGAAGGCAGGTCATATGTGTTTTTAATCCAAATCTTTTTGATAATACATCTTGTATTGAGTAAGTACACACAATAATCAAAACTTCAAACTGGAAATAGAATTAAAACTCCATCCCTCCTCCTGTAAGGCTTCTGATGGGTAGGAAATCAGGGAAGTGGATGGGTAGAGGAAGGAGAGGTCTTCCTTGTATCTCTCCTCCATTTTGCTAACCAAGTTGTGATCCTTCCTTCTAAGGCCAAAGGGTCTGAGAAGGTAGAAAAGAGACTGGGTCTCACAGAAAAGCTCTCACCTAATTAATGCTATCATAAAATGGTTCTGTGCTCTGGTGAATAACACTGACTCTTATGGAGCTATTTAGCAGATTCTTAAGAACCCCATCACTGAGGACTTCTTATCTGAGATTCCCTTGATGAGTCAGGCAGACTCCTCCAGTTCATCCATCTAAAGCAAAGCAGCCTGTCTGATGCCTTTTAGATTTCTCAAGGAGGAGGAAACGGGTTTTCTCTCTATTCTAATTTCCTATCAAGTTCAGTAAGGACTTCTAATAAGTCCTTTGCACTGGGCTTAAAATAAAGCAAAAGTACCTCATCTTCCCCCTTAGGGAAAGTTAGAACCACAACTGCTGCAGATATTCAGTAAAACTGAGGTTGCATCCTATGTCTTATATAACGCTGTGTGCTTAGTCACTCAGTCCTGTGCAACTCTTTGCGACCCTTTGGACTGTAGCCTGCCAGGCTCCTCAGTTCATGGAGATTCTCCAGGCAAGAATACTGGAGTGGGTTGCCATGCCCTCCTCCAGGGGATCTTCCCAACCACAGGATTGAACCCAGGTCTCCCACATTGCAGGCTAATTCTTTACCAACTGAGCTAACTGGGAAGCCAAGTACTATATTACAATAAGCAAAAACTACAACAAAATAGGCATTCCAGAGTTGACTTACATACAACACTCTGTTAGTTCCTGGTGTACAGCACAATGATTTGATACTTCTATATGTTTCAAAATGATCATCAGCTTAAGTCTAGTTACCATGTGTCATCATAAAAAAATACTATGTAATTATTGAGTATATTCTCCTCACTGTACATTTCACACCCATAATTCATTTATTTTGTAGCTGGAAGTTTATACGTTTTAATCTCCCTTACCTATTTCTCTCACCCTCCCAAGCCCCCTCTCTTCAGGCAACCGTCTGTTCTGTGTACTTACGACTCTTTCTATTTTATGTTTGCCCATTTGTTTTGCTTTTTAGATTCCACATGTAAGTGATAATGTACAGTGTGTGTCTTTCTCTATCTGAGTTGTCTCATTTAGTAATAATTCCCTTTGGCCCATCTATGTTGTCACAAATGGCAAGATTTCATTCTTATTTTGGCTGAGTAACATTTCTGTGTATGTGTGTGACATCTTTATCCATTCATCTGCTGATGGACACTTAGGTTGCTTCCATACCTTGGCTATTGTGAATGCATTTTAACAATCATGCATTTTTACTGCCCCCCCTCATTTATTGTGTTGATATCATATTTTACATCTCGTTGTTTTTTGTTCTGTGCCTTAGCTACTTCTTATGGACATAGATTATTTACTATTTTAGACCTTCCAACTAGCTTTATAAGTAGTTACTCTATTATCTTTATTGTATATTTGCTTCTACCAATTAGATTTTTTCCTTCTGTAATTTTCATGTTTCTAGTTGTAGCCTTTTCTTTTCATCTTAAAGAAGTCCCTTTAACATTTCCAGTAATGCTGGTTTCATGGTGCTGATTTTGTGAGCCTTTGCTTGTCTGTAAAACTCTTACTCCCACTTTAAAATCTGAATGATAGCCTGGACAGGTAGAATATTCTTGATTGTAGTTTTTCTCTTTCCACTCTTGTGGCCTACAGTTTCTATTGAAAAGTCAGTTGATAACCTTATGGAAGTTTCTTATATGTAACTAATTGCTTTTCCCTTGCTGTTTTTAATAGTCTCTATCTTTAATTTTTGTCATTTTAATTACAGTATGTCTTGGCATGTTCCTCTTTGAGTTAATCTTCTTTGGAACTCTCTGTACTTCATGTCACTTTCCTTTTCCAGGTTAGGAAATTTTTCAGCTATTATGTCTTCAAATATGTTCTTCAAAGCCAAACATTCTGGGGGCTCAGCTTTCCAATCAAGCTGGGGAGCCCAGTAGGGGCTCAGACCCTTTGTTCCTTTGGGAAAGCCTATTCAATTGTGATAATCTTCCCATTTGTGGATTACTCACCCAGAGAAGTGGGTCTTGACCATCTTATGTAAGATATAAGGGTCTTATAACTCTCCCCCTCTTAACTCAGTGTGGATCCTTCTTTTCATCTTCAGTTGTAGATCTTTTCTGCTAATCTTCAGGCTCTTCTCATTGATAGTCCTTTGTAAATAGTCTTAATTTTGGTGTGCCTGTGGAAGATGAGCTCAGGGTCTCCCTACTTTGCCACCTTGGCCATTCCTCTCACTGGTATGTTCAGTGACTGACCTGCATTCTGCATTTATTCCCACCTCCAAAGAGTCAGACACGACTTAGCCACTTAACAACAACAAACCTCCTTAGTGTACCTTCCTTTTTAGCCTAGAAAGCTAAAAAACACATTTTCTAGACTCCTCTACAGCTAGGTTTTGGGGGACTGTGAATTAGTTTTCATCAATCAGATGCAATTACTCAAAGATCAGAAGGTCGAAATGACTGAGAAGCTATGTTCCAGCTGTGTTTGTTTTCTATGGGCAAGGAAAGCTTTGCAGATTTGGCTTTTTCTCCATTCCAGCTACTTGGATATTATTGGCAGCAGTGGCTTCCTGATGCCTGGATCACAATCACAGAATCATGTTCTTGAAATTCATAGGTCCAGTAAACCTCTTAATTTCCACCTCCTGAATGTGACAAGATAGTAGTTCCCATAATAGGTGGTATTCTGTGAGTCATTACTGGATTCTTAGGTTAGAGCTCATTTTTCTAGCTCCTCCAGTAATCTCATATGTGCACGCGTGCACACACACACACACACAAACTATATTTAATCCCTTTCTACTTAAAATACTTATAGTGCCTTTCATTTTTCCTATATAAAACTTGTTTGGTTCACCCTCTAATGTCAAGTCATTCCATAGGTTCCAATTCAAATGTGTCTTCATCTAGGAAATTTGAGTCGTCACAAATTAAATGAAAATAAGCGGAGGGTATTCCAGATGGGAGGTTACATTTTCTCCTACATACTTTCATAGTGCCCTATACATACTGTTATCATTGTATATATCACAGAATCTAAGAGTTTCCTAAAATGTATCTTTCTTCCTTGCTAGACTCTCCTACTTCTCTTCTAGAAAGAGAAACCTTATCATAATCTTTTTTGTACTTCAATCTCCTAGCACAGTCCCTAGTACTTGATAAAACTTCAATATATTTTTAATGAATTAATTACTGAATGAATGAATAGGTGAATGGAGTGTAAATAGACACTCAAACTGAAGTAAATGATAATCTTTAGTGAATCACTTCTTTTCTGTTTATACATAGCTTATAATTTTCATCTTCATACTGAGAACATTTTAAGAATATCTATTAACTCATGGATGTCAAATAGTGGGACTTTCTTAATGTTCCTTTCTGAAGCACTGTTATAAAGGAGGAAGTGTAAAATTGCGTGAGTATTTTCTCCAGATTTAGTTTCACAATGAGGGACCACAAATTCAAACAAAAGTAAAGAGGTGCTTTCCTCTTACTTTAATATAAATGATGTTACCATATAATAAGGACTACACTGGAATAGAATTTATTTAGAATAAAAATTTAAAAATTTACCTCTAAGAAGACAGATTGTATAATTGTGTATCTATTGAATACAATAATTAATGGTACAGTTGTCCCTTGATATCTGCAAGACTCCTGCAGAGGGGATTGATTCTAGGAACCCCATAGATATCAAAATCTGTGGATGCTCAAGTTTCTTATATAAAACATAGTAGCAAAGTACAGTCAGCCCTCCGTATCTACAGTTTCACAGTTGTGAATATGGAGGACAACTATAATCATAACTATTATATATATAGCCCTTTTATAGTCAGGAAATTAAGCTTTAACTAATAAAGAACAGAGGAACTGAGATTCAAATCTGACTTTGATGAGAGACATATCTTAAATATGAAGACTCAGGTTGCAGTGAAAGAGTGGAAAAGACATACCATGTCAACTTTCCCAAAAGAGAACTGATATAAGCATAATAACATTTGATTAAGAAGAGTCTAAAGCAAGAAGTATGACTAGAATAAATGGGATATTTTATATTGATACAATATCAGTTCAACAGAAGTCATAAATTTCTATGCTTTTAATATCATAACTTCAATGTATATGTGTATATATACATGAAACAAAATGGTCAAATTTATTAAAACAATAATTGAATATTTTAACATCTCTTTCAGTAACTGATGAAATAGGCAGAGAAAAAGGATAGTAAGGATATATGACATTTTAATGATTGATTAAAAATTATGTAATTAATACATATGTAACACTATACTCAACAACTTTGTAATATGCATTTAAAATAAATGCACCTGGAACATTTACTAACATAGATCATAAAGTCTCAACAACATTTAAAGGATATAATCACATGGAATAAATTCTTGGACCACAGTAGAATTAACTTAGAAGTCAATAACAGGAAAGAAACTAAAATACCCCAAAATATTTTAAATTAAACAGTATACTTCTAAATAACCAATGCATCAATGAATAAATTACAATGTAAATTTGAACATATTTTTAACTATATGATAAGGAAGACTTGAAATATTAATACTTATAGTCTGCAGCTCAAGCAGTGCTGAGAGAGAAATATATAACTTTAAATGCACATGTTAGAAAGAAAGGCCATATATCAAAACTCTAAGTTTTCTTCTCAAGAAACTAGGCTGAAAAAATACATCAAGGAAATCCCAAAGAAAATAAGAGGCAGAGATCAATAGGGTAGAAAGCAAATATACACTTGGGGAAAATTTACAAAGGTGAGAAAAGATGATTCTTTGAAAACGGATTTAAAAATTGATAAAATCCAAGAAAGATTAATCAAAGGAAAAAGAAAAATGTACTTGTTAATATCAGCTATAAAAATGGAGACTTCACTATAAAATCACAGATATTAAAAAGATAATACATAAACTTGAGTTTAAATGAAATGGATAAATTCCTTGAAAAACACAATTTACTAAAAAGGCCAAAAAAAAAAAAAGAAAATCTCAATAATCCTGTATCTATTAAAGAAATTGAGTCCATATTTTTAAAAATAAAAATTCCTGGCCCAGATGTTTCACTGGTAAATTCTTCCAAACATTTAAGAAAATAAGAACAATCTTATGCAAACTAATTCTGATAATGAAAAAGAAGGACTACTTTCAAACTTATTTTATAAGGCCAGCATAACTTTGATGCCAAACTTAACATTACAATGAAGGAAAATTTCAGCCCTGTGTTTTTCATGGACATAATGCAAAAATCACAAATAAAATATTATCAAGTTAAACCTATGGATACATCATCATTACAACAGTAATTATGTGTCAACCAAGTAGGGCTTATTACAAGAATGCAAGGTTAATAAAGATTTTAAAATCAATGAAAATGAATAATGGAAAAAATTCGTATGATTATTTCCATAGAAAATTAAATGAGTCAGTCTCACTCAAAATTCTAGGCTTTAAAAAAAGTAATTGAACATCATTGTATGAATAAGAAATATATTCAGCTAAAAATAAAAGAAAATAATAAAACTGAGTAAAAGTAGCTTAAAGAAAAGTGTTCATGAAGTCTGGAGGTAGACAGTTAAAGCTGTTTCAGTGTTTAATGATGCCATCTGGGATCTAGACTCTTTCTGTCTTTCTGCTCTGCCACTTTTTGAAGTATCTGTAATAGTGCCCAGCACTATAGTAGGTGTTCAGTAAATATTTGTTGAATGACAGAATCCATGTGTTAATCTTCTGAAGCTTATGATCTAGTGACCACAAGATTAGCCTAATAATGGCCTTTTGGCCCCATGTTCTAGGTGCAAAGAACACAGCTGAAATGAATTTGGTACCTACATCCAGAAAGCTAGAAACCTTCCAATTTTAACTCTTTGTATAGAACTGACCCAATTGGCAAGAGAATTTGGAGAGTAAGTATTTTTAGCTGGGCACATTATTGCCCTAAAAAAAAAGGAGTTCTATTACTCAAAACAAAGAAAGAATAGGTACTGGGTCCCTCTTTCTAGAAGGCACAATGACAAGCACTCTTAAATCCACAGTATAAGAAAAGACTCCATCTCTAAGGAGACTGAAGTTTAACAAGCAGATAAGAGAAGGAGAAAATAACCATAGTACAGGGAAGAGGGAGATCAAATCCCGGCAAGAGGTTCAAACAAAATAGTCCAGGAGATCAGAGGCAGAAATGGCAATGTCTATTAGGGACAACTGAACCGCTTCATAAAATAAAACTTCTGGGAAGTTTTAAAGATGACCAAGATTTTCACAAGTAATCATGAGCAATAGTACATTTTAGCTGTAAAAGAACCAGTGAAAACAAGCAATCTATCTGATATCTGAGGAAAAATAAATGTATGCTACTGTATCAGATAGTCACAGACTTTGCTTGAGATAAAACTACAAACATATATTTGGGGTATATCATGTGCTGAGTGTGTGCTATGCTAAGTCATATCAGTCATATCTGACTCTGCAACCCTATGGACTGTAGCCCGCCAGGCTCCTCTGTCCATGGGATTCTCCAGGCAAGAATACTGGAGTGAGTTGCCATGCCCTCCTCCAGGGGATCTTCCTGACCCAGGGTTCGAACACGCCTCTCTTCCATCTCCTGCATTGGCAGGCAGGTTCTTTACCACCAGCGCCACCAGGAAGCCCTGACTGGATCATAGGGTCACCCAATGCTGGGTGAAGAATTCAAACTTAATCCTTTGACAAAGAAGAAACAGTGAAGGATTTGGGGAAGGAAGACAAACATGTGGTACTTACCCCACCCGCCTAGGCTTATTGAGATGATTGTGTCATACTGTGATTTATAATAAGAAATATATGCTCAGTCTTTCTTCATCCTTATCTCTAGCACAGGTCTCCTAAAACTCTTGGAATTTTCTAAGTGATGAGGGTAACAAAGGTGTCTTTTGTGATATTTCTGAGGTGACTTCTGAACGGTAAGGAAGGAAGGGCTGCTGGCTGGTTGCCCAGGGAACCACCCCTGTGATTAGAGGCTTGGAACTTTCAGTTCCACCCCTCAGTCTCTGGGGAGAGGAGAGAGGCTGGAGGTTGACTCAGCCACCAATGACCAATGATTCAATAATGGAGTCTCCATAAACCCCAAAGGATGGGATTCTGACAGTCTCCAGGTTGGAGAAAATGTGATTTGGGGAGATGGAGAGCCTAGAGAAGGTATGGGAGCTCCACACAATACAAGCTCCAGACACTTCCCCCAAGCCTTGCTCTACACTTCTGTTTCACCTGGCCATCCTGAGGGGCATTCTTTTATAACAAACCTGTAATCTAGTAAGTAGACTACTTCTCTGAGTTCTACAGGTGGCTCTAGCAAATTAATCAAATCTAAGGAGGTTGTCATTGAAAGGCCTAATCTGTCAACAAGTCAGTCAGAGGCCCAGGTGACAGCTTGGACTTTCAACCAGAGTCTCAAATGTGGGAAAGGACAGTCTTGTAAGTCTGAACCCAGAACCTGTGTGATCTGAAATGATCTTCATGTAAACAGTGTCAGAACTGAATTGAATAGTAGGACACCCAGCTGGCAGAGACCTGCTTGATTATGTGAAGACTCACCTCTCCTCAATAGGCTGGAATTAGTACTAGAAGCCTTACATTTTCATGTAACATTATATCAGTTTAAAGAGTACAATGCATTGATTTGATATACTGTTGATCCTTGAACAACACAGGAGTTAAGGGCACTGACCCCTACACAGTCAAAAATCTTTGTATAGCTTATAACTTTAATCTTTGCATAAGTGGTCTTTTCCATCCACATTCAAGGTTATGCATCTGTGGGTCCAACCAACCAAGAACTGTGTCGTACTACAGTATTTACTATCAAAAACAAAATCCATGTGTAACTGGACCTCAAAACTCAAACCTCCTCTGTGTATATATTGTGAAATGATTATGGGTGTGGCACTTTTGAAAGTATTCCAGTATGTAAAATGTTTAGAACAGGGAGACAAATTTCCAGGTTATTGTGATTATTTCAAGGAGAAATCCACATTTTAGGCATGCTGCTGCTGCTGCAAAGTCGCTTCAGTCATGTCCAACTCTGTGTGACCCCAGAGATGGCAGCCCACCAGGCTCCTCCATCCCTGGGATTCTCCAGGCAAGAACACTAGAGTGGGTTGCCATTTCCTTCTCCAACGCATGAAAGTGAAAAGTGAAAGGGAAGTCGCTCAGTCGTGTCCGACTCTTAGCGACCCCATGGACTGCAGCCCACCAGGCTCCTCTGTCCATGGGATTCTCCAGGCAAGAGTACTGGAGTGGGGTGCCATTGCCTCCTCTGATTTTAGGCATGAAGAAGAACCAAACAGAAAGTGCTCACTGCTATAATGGTTTCAATTAAATAACAGGGTGAACAAGAAAAGGAAAGGCTGAATGAGAGAGGCGCTGGCGAGGAAGAGCCATCTGGATATGGCAGTTGGCTGGCTGCTGAGAATAGAGAAGAGGCGGCAGTCTTAAGGTCTGAAAGAAGATGGGAACATTGTTAACAGGGGAAGAAGAGGACATCTAAGTGAGCTGATTCAGCCAGCCCAAAGTTGCAGCTTCAGGATTCATCCACATGGACACAAAGAATTTCTCTGAAGAAACCTGCCTAGGGAGAAACAACTTACCATAAACTCTTGGAAGAAGTTTGATTAGTGGAAAATGGAAGAAGAGCCAGTGAAAAAGAGAGAGAGGAAATGTAAGGAGGAGTTCAGCTCAGTTTGGTTCAGTTCAGTCGCTCAGTCGCGTCCGACTCTTTGCGACCCCATGAATCGCAGCACGCCAGGCCTCCCTGTCCATCACCATCTCCCGGAGTTTACTCAGCCTCACGTCCATCGAGTCTGTGATGCTTAGGAACATGAAATTAGCAGGAAGGGGCCAGGCCTTCCTGGCATCAAAAACAGAAGGAACAGGATTGTTTCAATAATTTTCTTGATTGATNTCGCAGCACACCAGGCCTCCCTGTCCATCACCATCTCCCGGAGTTTACTCAGCCTCACGTCCATCGAGTCTGTGATGCTTAGGAACATGAAATTAGCAGGAAGGGGCCAGGCCTTCCTGGCATCAAAAACAGAAGGAACAGGATTGTTTCAATAATTTTCTTGATTGATTGATTTTTGGCAGTACTGGGTCTCCGTTGCTGCGCAAGACCTTTTCTCTAGTTGCAGAAAGCAAGGCTACTCTTCGTGGCAGAGCTCAGGTTTCTCATTGCAGTGACTTCTCTTGTTGTGGAGCATGGGCTCTAGAGCATTCTGGCTTCAGTAGTTGCTGCACGAGGGCTCAGTGGTTGCAGCCCCCGGGCTCTAGAGCACAGGATCAATAGTTGTGGCACAGGGCCTTAGCTGCTCTGCGGCATGTGAGGTCTTCCCAGATCAGGGATGGAACCCGTACCTCCTACACTGGCTGCCTGAGCCACCAGGGAAGCCCAGGACAGATTTTTGTGAAGTATTTGCTTATAACCTATGTCCCTCCCTGATTCTAAATTACTTAAAAACAAGAAGGGCGTAATTCATTCTTGTGTATCCAGCGCACAGCACAAAGCCTGCCACTGAACAGTCAAGTAACGCAGAGGGATAAAGGGAGATTGAAAGAAAAAAAAAATAGAGAATCAGGAGGCAAGGAGGAAGATTCTTTAAAAAGTCAGTTGGTGATTAGGAGACTGTTCTCAATAGGATGGTAGTAGTGAAAGCCAGCTTGCAAGTGGTTAAAGGTATGACTAACACAGAACGAGTACAATTTATACAGAAAGCTTGAGGGTGGTAAAGAGATCTGGGCATGAGTTTGGGCAAGTCTGAGACTGCTTTTTGTTTGTTGCTTTTTGTTTTGTTTACTGTGATCGGAAACTCATTTGAGATACTGTTCTCCAGTTTTTCCTTCTGATCTTTAAAGCATTCACTCAGCTCTGTCCTTTCTCAAAAGTCTTCATGGCTTTTTTTTTTTTTTTTTTGGCATTGTTCTCCCAAACTCTTAAGCCCTTAAGAGAAATGAGGGAATTTGTGGTTAAAGAAGAAGTTTCTTGAAGGAAAATGAAGGGAAACATATTTCCCCCAGACTAAAGTCTTCCTCAGTCAGGGCAAGAAGAGGAAATAGAAAGAAAGTCAGGTTCCCAGAGAAAAGATGAGGGGCCCAGCAGTCCCTCAGAAGGAGGTAAGGCCTGAGAGGCGGAGCCATGTGCTCTGTCTAGAAATAGGGCATCCAGAGTAAGCTCAGGGGCGATGCCCACATGCCACAGAGAGTGGAAACAGACTTCTCAGTGGTGACCAGGGACCAGGAGAACAGTGGCTGCTCTCATCACTCTTCCCCCATCCTCAACCCTTCCTACTGCAGAAGCTCTACTGGAGAGAAAGCATAAGCCCTTAGCATTTTTTTTTTTTTTTTTACCGAAACAGCAGAATGGTGGTTTGAGTCAGGAATGTAGTTGCATTACAAGGACAGAGAGATGGGTTGTTAGCTGAGTTCATGTGTGGACTGAGCTTCACTGCAGCATGTTTGTAAGCAGAGAAGTTAGGGCCTGGAGACTGCAAAGTACAGTCAGAGGCACCCTGCACACACCTCATGATCTGGGCAGAGCCCCACAGGTGACCAACTGGGCTGTCCTGGAAGAGGGGCTAGGATAGCAGAAACAGGCGTTAAGGATGTGCTCCTCAGACGGTATCTATTTTTTACCTAAAATTTTGGAGCCAGTTCACCAAAAGAGAGAACGGTACAGGTTTAGAACAGCAATTTTGAGGAGATGTATGAAAAGACAAACCAGTATATGTGTAGGTGGGCAGCAAGAAATGCCCAGCAGCCTTTGGGGAACATGCAGTCTGCAGTTATGGAAACCAGCGTGTGTGTATGTATTTATGCATTGATCTCTGTGTGTAACTATATTCTACCTTGTTCAACAAAGCATAGAAGGTGCTTACAGGGCATATATGAGAACAGTAAAGTAAAAAATTAACCAGAAGCTGAGAAAATACATAAATATAGACTAGAATTCATACGGAGGATGCTCTAGGCCACACAATTCTGAGTGTCTCCAGCCAACTCTCAGCCACCTGTACAAATGTTAGTACCTGGGCTGTGTTGTGGGAACAGTGTGAGAACAAAGGAAAAGGTAAGGAAGTGAAGCCATTAGCTGCTCGCGGCACTGAGCTTTGCTGGGAGAGTAAAATCGACAGAATGGATAGACTGAAAGAATTAGGGAGGGTGAGCTTCAGAATACAATTAAGGAAAAGGGAGGCTGAGGCAGACTGGGGGAACCTTGTGTGCCACCGTGGAACCCATTGCACAGAGGAGGATCTGAAGTTTTTGTTAGGAAAGTGACGAGGCCAGGGACGTGGAAAACTACGTCTGGCAGTAGCATAGAAAATATCTCAGTGGTTGTAAAGATAGCAGTCAGGGGTACTGCTTAAGACTCTAATGGAATAGCTCAATGGAGTGAAGTAATCACAAGTAAAGTGTGTGGATAGGTGCTCTGAAGACAGAGTTCTCAAGGATTCAGTAAAATGGGCTACCTTATTCACTTCCAAGGGGACTACAAATAAGCATGATCTTCCAAGAGGACGGCTACAGTAGATCCATGTAACTTTAAAAATGTTTGTACTTTTTGAGCTCAAAATTCCTTTTCTAGGGATCTACCTTAGGAAAATAATCAGTGCTACAAAAAAGGTTTATCTCAAGGATGCTCACCATAGTGTTTTCTAAAATTCAAAAACATCTTAAATGTGCAGGAATGGGGGACCTATTAAAAAATTCTAGCACATTTCTATAACACACTACTATTTGATCATTAAAAATTGTGTGCTTAAGGACTGATAGAATGGGAGAAGCTCACAATAAACTGTGAAGTTAAAATATTATCTTTTATATTAAATCTAAAATAATAGAAGGTTTGAAGCAAATTTTCTAAATAAACATATGCATGAATTTGAATATTAGATTAAAATTCACGAAAATGTTAATTGGGTTTGCCTCACAGTGGTGAGACAGTAGATCATTTTTATTTTCTTCTATCTTTCCATATTTTCCAAATTTATATTCAGTGAATATACATCAACTATATAACCAGACAGTTACTGGAAAAAAAAAAATAACCAAATCTATAGAGCAAATTCACAATTCATAAGAAGTTTGTGCTACTGGAAAACACAGGTACCTGAGAGAGAAATGCCTGTGTCTCAGCAATCAGAGATGCAGAGAATGAACATTACCATCCGCTCCGTGATATCAGCATTGCTTTTGCCAGCGCCAAAGATTCTGAATCTAATTATGTTATCTTTGTTGCTTTGCTATCCAAGAAAAGGGCAAATGAGAGGAATAAAATAAGATATTACTGTTATGCTGTCACAGGTACAAGCAAGACACAGACNATATTATCTTTTATATTAAATCTAAAATAATAGAAGGTTTGAAGCAAATTTTCTAAATAAACATATGCATGAATTTGAATATTAGATTAAAATTCACGAAAATGTTAATTGGGTTTGCCTCACAGTGGTGAGACAGTAGATCATTTTTATTTTCTTCTATCTTTCCATATTTTCCAAATTTATATTCAGTGAATATACATCAACTATATATACAGACAGTTAATGAAAAAAAAAATAACCAAATCTATAGAGCAAATTCACAATTCATAAGAAGTTTGTGCTACTGGAAAACACAGGTACCTGAGAGAGAAATGCCTGTGTCTCAGCAATCAGAGATGCAGAGAATGAACATTACCATCCGCTCCGTGATATCAGCATTGCTTTTGCCAGCGCCAAAGATTCTGAATCTAATTATGTTATCTTTGTTGCTTTGCTATCCAAGAAAAGGGCAAATGAGAGGAATAAAATAAGATATTACTGTTATGCTGTCACAGGTACAAGCAAGACACAGACTCCTTCCTATGAGGATATTCTTATTACATTTAGTGACATCCTTTTACCTGTCTTTTTTAAAATTCTTGATACAGTGTATTCAGATTCCAAATGGCCAGAAAATTCAAATAACCAGATTTTTCTGTAGGATATACAATCATCATTACTTGTCATAACAATTACAGTAAACTGCTTCAAGATACTTGTTATTGTCCCCAAACTCTTCTGTGACGCTCAGCGTAGGGCTATTTTTCAATCTTCTAATTCTATAAAAAATTAACTCATGTATGATATAATAGACTTAATTATCTAAAATAGTCAAGTAACCAAAGGAACCCCCTTATTCTCTAATAGTGCTAAGTGAAGAGAATTTTCCACAAATTTATAATTTCTTTATTACTTTAGTAGCTAGTTGGAGAAACGAACAGGCAACTATGTCATCTCATTTGCACAAATGTTCCTCGTGAACAGAAGGCATGTAACTGAATGGAACTAGAAGAAACATCACCCACACTGACCAATCTTTCTTTAAATTCATGACATTCACAGCTATTAATTTCAAGCATGCCCTTCACAGTGCCCAGCAACCACCATGCATTTTCCTAGTCCTAATCCTAGGAAGATGATTCTGTATTTTCTCATCTCTGCTCAACCTTCCCACACCTCCTCTGCCTCTCTCAGCCTAATCTTCTCTTCTCAGCCCTTGACCTTGATTGTCATTTCACTGAGAAATAGAAACAATCAGAAGAGAACTTCCACAAGTTCCCACCCACACCTCCACCCACCCATCAGCATCTGGCTCTAAATGCTGCCTTCTCTCCTGTTACCAGGGATGAACTGTCCATGTTCCTATCTAAGGCTGAACTTTCCGCTTGTTCACCAATCCCAAGTATTCTAAATATCCAAGAACATAGCTCCAGAAGTCCCTCCTCTTTCTTTCTCCTGCATCACCATTTTCCCCTCTTCACTAGATCATTCCATCAACATTCAAAATGATGTTATTTCTCTATGTTGCCTTCCATCTATAAGCTCATATTTCCATTCTTTACAGCAATTCCTCTAAAGATTTTTTTCCACTAAAGACTTATCTCTAAATCCTATTCTCCCATTCTGTCTAGAACCTCCTTTAATCAAGCTTCTGCTTCTTCTGCACAAGAGGCTTTCCACCAATGGTACCCCACATTGCTAACCCAACAGCTAGTGCCTTTATCTGACCCCTCAATAATGTTTAACACCATTGTTTGTTCCCTTCTTATGGAGCTACTTTATTAACTTGTCTTCCAAGATTTGCACTTGGTTTTCCTCCTGCTTCTCACCCTTTGCTCATTTCTCCATATTTCCTCAACCTCTAATATGGGGGCACCCCAGGATTCAGTCCCTGGCCCTCCTCTCTCCTGTGCAGTCATCCCCTTAATGACTGCATTTCTCATCACGGCCTGACACTCCACCTATAAACTGACAACTCCTAAATTTATATCTCTGGTCCAGACCTCTCCCCTGACTCCAAACCTGAATGCCCAACTGCCTACTCAATATCTCCACTTGGATGTCTAGTGGGATGTCTAACTTAACACTTCATCTTCCCCATAGAAGGCTTGCTCCTCCTACAGTCTTCCGCTTTCTGTTTTGACCAAGGAGTCAACCTTGACACTTCTCTGTGTCTTACATCCTGGCCTGTCAGCAACATGTCATCTCTGTCTTCAAAATGTATCCAGAATCTAATGACTTCTCATCTTTTCTACCACTTCCTTTCTGACCCAAGGCATTGTTATCTCTCTCCTGAATTATATAAAAAGCCTCCTAACTGGGCTCCCTTTCTGCCCTATGGTCTACTCTCTTAAGAGTCGGAGAGATCCAAGTCTTTACCACGATCTACAAGACCGTGCACAATTTACTTCACCCCAACCTTCCCCTGACCTCATTTCCTATGATTTCCACCCCCCACACACCCACTCTGCTCCAGTCACACTGACTTTCCAACATAGCAGACACACTCCCTCCTAACGACCTTTCACTATAATTCCCTCTGCTCTCCCCGAGCTATCTCCATGACTCACTCCCTTGCCTCCTTCAGATCTTTGCACAGATGGCACCTGCTCCATGAGGCATTTCCTGACCATCCTATTTAAAACTGCAACCCGCCCTCTCCACCAACACACCCTACCCCTTTTACCTGCTTTATTTTTCTTCTCAGCACTTATCACCACCTGCCGTGCTATCGATTTTATTTATCTGGCTGGGGGTTAGACTGTGTTTACTGTGGCTAAGGGTGTCAGAAATTATATTTTCCTCAGGTGTTCTTATTTTTGGCTCCCTTGTCTTCGGGTTTCCCAAGAGGCAGTCCATGGGGTCGCAAGAGTTGGACATGACTTGGCGACTGGATAACAACAACATAGGTCCCTTAAATATCACTTGAGATGCCCAGCTCTTTCAGTGGTTATTATAAAGGAGGGCTGAGGATGTGGTGGTTAGGAGTAGGGGAAGAGGAAGCATTTTATAATCCTGTGATTATGTCTCAGTCTTCAGTGAGCTTGTCTCCCTGGGCTGTGATCTTCATAGGTGCTTTTGATTCCTCCCTCCACCCCCACCTCCCGCTGCTCCCCCACCCCATTACACACTTACTACAGACAAGAAAGTTAAAGTGTGTGGAGCTGGGTATTTCCCTTCCCTTAGGTCCGTTAGTAAAACCCTGGTAGGTTAGACTCTGATAAAATAGTTTCTCTTAAGGGCTGTGCTTAGTCATTCAGTTGTGTCCAACTCTTTGGGACCTCATGGACTGCAGCCCACCAGGCTCCTCTGTCCATGGGGATTCTTCAGGCAAGAATACTGGAGTGGGTTGCCATGCCCTCCTCCAGGGGATCTTCCCAACCCAGGGATAGAAACCAAGACTACCACATTACAGGTGGATCCGTTACTGTCTAAGCCACCAGGGAAGCCCAAGAATACCGGACTGGTAGCCTATCCCTTCTCCAGGGGATCTTCCTGACCCAGGAATTGAACCAGGGTCTCCTGCATTGCAGGCCGATTCTTTATCAACTAAGGTTCTCTTAAGGGCAGACCTTGTTAAAAAGAACAGAACGTTTTGGGCATATTTCAAAATGGCTACTTTCCCCTCCCCTAGCAGAAACACAAGGGGATTTCTCTCTGATCTTTACTGTGAGAACCTAATCGGGCTGCTGGAGGTAAAACTCACAAAAATGTGGAGTCCTCCCCTAAGAGTGAGCCTCTCTGAAGTTTTCATCTCTCGAGCTTGTCCACATGGAGCCTCTAGCAATTTGGCAATTACGTTTTCCCACTCCGGCACTGGTTCCCAAGGAGTTTTCTGCCCCTGGGCTTCTGATTCTCTGTAACAGCCTGTTTGCCTCTCCAATTTTCACGGCAGTGGTATGTCTTATGACCTCAGTTTTCTGATGGATCTAAGAAGAGTTGTTGGTTTCCAGTTTGTTTAGCTTTCTGTTGTGTGGAGATGAGAATATGCATTGGAAGGACTGATACTGAAGCTGAAACTCCAATACTTTGACCACCTGATGCAAAGAACTAACTCACTGGAAAAGACCCTGATGCTGGGAAAGACTGAAGGCAGGAGAAGGGAACAACAGAGGATGAGATGGTTGGAAGGCATCACTGACTCAATGGACATGAGTCTGAGCAAGCTCTGGGAGTTGGTGATGGACAGGGAAGCCTGGAGTGCTGCAGTCCATGGGGTCGCAGAGTCGGACACGACTGAACGACTGAACTGACTGGAGGTGAGAAATGATTTCCAAACTCTTTACCTGCTGGACCAGAAACAAGAAGTCCATATTATGTATTTTATTCATTTATTTTTATCTATTGTCCTCCTCTCCCACTAGGATGCAAGTTCTATGAGGGTAGAGATGTTTGTCCGGTATGTTCACCACAGTATCCCCAGTGCTTAGAACAGTGCTGATGCATAGTAGGCCCTTGGAAATTATTTCCTTAAAGAAATTGAATAAATGAAAATACACAGTCCAGTAGTTTCTGCTAGCCCAGAAACTTCTTACTGGACCACTGAATAAGGGCCTTCACCTATACTGTCCCTCTACCTGGAAAGCTCTTTTTCATCCTCCACTTTGCTCTTTACTTGGTGCATTCATGTGTGAGCTTAAATGTCACTTCCTCAGGGAAACCTTTCCTGACCTTTAGGTTGAGGATCATGAGCACTCATAACCCTGCTATTCTCTCTCACACTGATTATGGTTAAAGAGCTATATAATTATTTATTTAATATTTAATTTATCACATTTATAAATTCTTTAAAGGGAGGAATATATCTCTTCTATTCACTTTAGTATCCCTGGCACCTAACAGACTGCTTGATATACATTGTGTGTTTAATCACTCAGTCATGTTCAACTCTGACACACATTCAGTTCAGTTCAGTTTAGTGGCTCAGTCGTGTCTGACTCTTTGCGACCCCATGAATCACAGCAC
>SJYA01001611.1:1848567-1862973 GCA_006410615.1 Neotragus moschatus | reverse complement strand
AGTATTCTTGCCTGGAGAATCCCATGGACAGAGGAACCTGGTGGGCTACAGTCCATAGGGTCACAAAGATTCAGACACAACTGAGTGCCCATTCCAAATGCTTTGACAAAGCAAATTGGAGCTGGGATGTCCTTCAGTCTTTCACTTTTGTCATCTTTCCCACATATTGCTTGTAGTTTTATTGAAAACTGATTTTTAAAATTTAGAATGTTGAATATATTTACTTTTAAAAATCTAAAAGATACAAAACTTTACCAGCATTTTCATTCAAAAATGAAACATTCAAGTATCAATCTAACAAAATATGCACAAGATTGTTATGAGGAAAAACTGTACAATTCTGATGAACAAAAGTTGTATTTTGTTGGTAATACTGTACAGCATAAGGGAATATATTTGAAATGGCTGTGAGTAATGCCCTTGTGGGGTTTTCCAGGTGGCACTGGGGATAAAGAACCTGCCTGCCAATGCAGGAGATGTAAGAGGCATGGGTTCAATCCCTGAATCAGGAAGATCCCCTGGAGGGGGACATGGCAACCCAGTCCAGTATTCTTGCCTGTAGAATCCCGTGGACAGAGGAGNGAGTAATGCCCTTGTGGGGTTTTCCAGGTGGCACTGGGGATAAAGAACCTGCCTGCCAATGCAGGAGATGTAAGAGGCATGGGTTCAATCCCTGAATCAGGAAGATCCCCTGGAGGGGGACATGGCAACCCAGTCCAGTATTCTTGCCTGTAGAATCCCGTGGACAGAGGAGCCTGGTGGGCTACAGTCCATAGGGTCCCAAAAAGTCAGACAACTGAAGCAACTTAGCACAGCACAGCACACAATGCCCTTATAATGACAATGAATATGTCATTATAAAGATGACTTGTAAGATTGATGAAGAAGATGATTTGTTAATGACATGGAAAGTACATTAAGCAAAATATCAAGCTAACAAAAAGAATGCAAAATTATGTACAGACAGATTAAGTCTATTTTTAAGTGCTTAAAAAAGCAGCTAAATGGTCCTATGTCAAAATCATATGTCATTTCAGGAGAGCGGGATGTAGAATGATGTATCAGTTAAGGAAGAGGCTAAACTGATATTTTAAAAAAAAGAACCTCAAAATATAGTTGCTTCATCAGACCAGAAAACACTTGTTTCTCATACAAGAGCCTGGAGGCAGGCAGGTGGTTCAGAGCTGGCAGGAGTCCATGCCCTTGGAGCTCAGTCGGGATCCCAATTTCTCTGTTACACTCTGGGGTGTGGTCCTCTTTGTCCTGTCCAAGGCTGGTCCACTAGCATCAGTCTGTTCTACCCTCGGGAGAGCAGGAGGAATAAATGGCTTCCCTGCAGAATTGTGATCTGGAAGTGGATGCACTTATATTACTCCAGGGCCCCCCAAGGAAGAAGGCTGTCTCTGGTGGGCTTCAGCGAACCCACTTAGAGGGCCAAGCGTTCTGATACTAAACGTGGAAAATGGAAGGAGCATGCTGGGATCACTTAGCAATTTCTATGACCAGAAGACTTCTTTTTACGTCTTAATATTTTTCTCTCATTTTTAATTATCAAATGGGTGTGTATTCCATTTATGGTTTTTGTAGCCACACAAAAAATAGGAATAAAAGATTCTCGCTCAATTTGTTCTATAAACCTCGTTTTGAGAATAGATGGCCTATTGGCACAATAAAAATTATTCATACTCAGCTGTAAAAAAGAATGAAAATTTGCCACTTGCCAAGGGTATTATGCTTGGTGAAATAAGTTAGATAAGTATTGTATTTTTTCACTTATATGTGGGATCTACAAATAAAACAAATGGTTAAATTTATAAAACAGAAAAAGACTCACAGAGATAGAGACTAAACTAGAGGTTACCAATGGGGAGAGGGAAGTGGAGAGGGACAAGAGAGGGGTAGGAGATTAAAAGGTACAAACTACTATGTATAAAATAAGAAGCTATATGGATGTAATGTATAGCACAGGGAATATAGCTAATATTTTATACTATCTTTAAATGGATATAATCTATGAAAATATTAAATCACTATGTTGTACCCCCACAATTAATATAATATTGTAAGTCAACTATATTTCAATAAAAAGTAACAATTAAAAAAAATAATAATAGATGGTCTATTGGGACCTCCCTTGTGGTCCAGTGGCTAAGATTCTGCTTCCAATGCATGGGTCCTGTTTTGATCCCTGATTAGGGAATTAGGTTCTGCAAGTCCCAGCTGAGACTCTGTGCAGCCAAATATATAAATGAATAAAAATATAAAAAGATAGCCTATTATAGTACCTGCAAAATCGATAAGTATTTCACTCTTTTGTCAGATTTCTAATATGAACACCACGTTGAGAACAATGAAATTAATTAATAGAACATACAGTCTCAAAGTAACTTCTGTGGAAATTTCTAGTAGGGTTGTTTTCTTTTGTTTTATAATATTGTTTTCTTTTATTGATCATATTTTTATAGCAGATCAGACTTCCTGAAGGTTGGTTGGTTTGAGTAGTAAACTGAGAATATATTCACTCAGTTAAGCCTCGTCTAGCCCCAGGAAGAACTGACTGAAATACTATACAGGATCGTGTAAAGTTGTCCTGCATTAGAAATTCCAACAGATAACCCAGAATTTGCTACATGGCGCTATTTAATCTTTGGTTCCTGATAATGTGCTTTCTAACTGGATAGATAGCAACACTTCCTCCACTGTGGATTAGAAAAAATATCAAGGGATCCTCCAAAGAGCACAAAAACCTCAGACCCATTTCTCCAATTATAGGCTTTGACCTTTAGATCAAACCTTATGTTCATTTTCAAAATTTGAATCATAGAGGGTTTTAAAATATTCCTAATTGCAAAAAGCATAAACACTTTATCTTATCACTTTATAAGTGATAAAGATATTAAAAGTGAGCAATCGTCCTGAAAATGTTTTCTCCAGTTGAATTTTTCAGCTCACTAATGACAATGGGATGTGGGTGTTACTTAGTTATCCACTGTAACTGACAAAGACATCGTGCAATGACATGAAACACAGAAGTAGATTGAGGGGATGTGAAGACTGTTGAGTGGAAAAAATGAACATGAATGAGATGGTTATGGAACTGGAAGAGCATGTTCACTTAGGGACAAGATAATTGTCCTGTCAGTNATCCACTGTAACTGACAAAGACATCGTGCAATGACATGAAACACAGAAGTAGATTGAGGGGATGTGAAGACTGTTGAGTGGAAAAAATGAACATGAATGAGATGGTTATGGAACTGGAAGAGCATGTTCACTTAGGGACAAGATAATTGTCCTGTCAGTCTAGACACTGTGGACTTAATAGTCTCCTGGGGTATTTTTCTGGTTGTGAAATGCTCCTATGACTGTGAGAGCCACTTTTACATAAATAGAGCCATTTAATAATCTTGATATAATGGGTTAAGATTGGCAGCCATTTATGGAATAAGATATTGCTTCAAGCTTAAACTGAGTGAATCATAAAGGTAATAACAATGGTTCACACTCACCATGGCCAGGCATATTTAAAATGCGCTATCTATTGAATGTTCGTTTAATCCTCAGAACAGTCCTCTGAGATAAGTACTAGTATTGTCTGCATTTTATGCTGAAAAAGTATCACTGTCAAATTCCTTTAATAACTTTTCTGGGTTTCTATGTGCTTTAGAATGTTTAGTGAGGGTGTGTGTCTGTGTGTATTTGCATGCACACACAGACACACACACACACGCCTGCTACAGAAGGTTGGAGAAAGTAGACTGTAGAAAGAATCAGTCACTGGAGAAATGGCTAGAAGAAGGTCATTATAATCCCAAAGATGCAGTGATTTCCTTGTTGAAGAGGCTTCCAGTAGGTGAGAATGCGCTTTGCTAAGAAATTAGAAGTGATGTCTTCCAGGGGCAGGGAGAAGCACTGGGGTAACAGTAGTGGAGNAGACTGTAGAAAGAATCAGTCACTGGAGAAATGGCTAGAAGAAGGTCATTATAATCCCAAAGATGCAGTGATTTCCTTGTTGAAGAGGCTTCCAGTAGGTGAGAATGCGCTTTGCTAAGAAATTAGAAGTGATGTCTTCCAGGGGCAGGGAGAAGCACTGGGGTAACAGTAGTGGAGTAGACAGGGCGGATAGTATCATAGGAGGAGCATTGGTTGAGGGCATCATTAATTGATAGTGTTTAGAAATGACCTCAACTCAGGCAAATGTTTAGCTGCAGCAACTTTACTTGGTTTTGTTTTTATTATATTTCTCAACACATTTTATACTTTTCAGCACAAGAGAGAATATTTCCATGTTTCTTTATTTCACAAAATTTGGGAAGAACTGTATTATCCTTCTCTCTCTCTCTTATTTATCTATTATGTGCACACATGTGGAGTGGCCATGGCATTGTAGGATGTTAGTAAAAGCAATTTCATCAGATATAGATGTCTTGAGTTACAGATGACAGAGGCAAGTGGTTTTTTTTTTTTTTTTTACTAAAATATAATTAATTGTGTGTGTGTATGTATTAGCTGCTCAGTCATGTCTGACTCTTTCAGACCCCATGGACTGTAGCCCACCAGATTCCTCTGTCCATGGGATTCTCCAGGCAAGAATACTGGAGTGGGCAGCCATTTCCTTCTCCAGGGGATCTTCCCAACCCAGGGAACAAACCCAGGTCTCCTGCATTGCAGGCAGTCTTTACCATCTGAGCCACCAGAAGCTACTGTTGATTCATAAAGTTGTGATATTCCAAGTGTGCAACAACGTGATTCAGTTATACATACATGCATATGTATCTATTTTTTTCAGATTCCTTTCCCTCATAGGTTATTACAAAATATTGAATATAGTCCCCTGTGCTATATAGTAGGTCCTTGTCTGTTATCTATTTTATATATAGTAGTATGTATCTGTTAATCTCAAACCCTAATTTATTGCCTTCCTCCTACTTTTGCCCTTTGATAACCATAAGTTTGTTTTTTATGGATCTATTTGTTTTGTAAATAAGTTCATTTATATCATTTTTTTAAGATTCCAGAGGTAAGTGGTATCATATGATATTTGTCTTTCTCGGTCTGATTCACTTCACTTAGTGTGATCTTTCCCAGGTCCATCCATGCTGGTGCAAATGTTCAGGCATTCTTGTGATGTATTCAAGGCTGTGATGCTAAACATGGCTGACCAGGACTGGAACCTTATTGCCCCTCTCCTAGGAGAGCATCTTTTCCATGACACAACTGAGCCTCCGTCACCAGCTGCTATATTAAATGGATAAGCCAATTTCCTTTTGCATGGTGTGGTTCTTATAAGAAGAGCTTTAAAAATGTTAGTTAATTTCCCCAGTGAACATCTGAACTGGAGTGATAGGTTTATTCCTTCCGCACACATGAAGGGAGGCGTCTGTGCAAGGCTGAGGGATTGGCCGCAGGTCAGAAGAACGAGGGTTTGAATTAGTGATCCTCCTCGGATATTGGAACAGTAATTTCTCGCGGCTCAGAGAACTAGACCGTGTGCAAATCAGGATGCTGTGTTCTGACTTCAGCCCATCTGGACCCTGATTAAGTGAAGGCTGTTTCCTCATAATCCTGCTTCCAGCGTCTGTGTCCTCATTCAACTCCTGAGCCATTTCTACATGAGGCGAGTTCTGTCTGAGTGATTTTTCTTCCACTTATTGAACTCTTGTTTTCACCTAGACTGACTGGCTATTTTGCATTTACCCTTAGCAATATGAGAAGCTATTTGTGCAGGTGTGTTATCATAGGGTGTGGAATTCCAGTGTCTAGAAATTGTCTCAGGCTTCCTTACAGGCTCAGATGGTAAAGAATCTGCCTACAACACAGGAGTACCCTGGGTTGGATCCTTGGGTCAGGAAGATCCCCCGGACAAGGGAATGGCAAACGATTCCAGGAAGCTTGTTGGAGAATTCCATGGACTGAGGAGCCTGGCAGGTTATAGTCCATGGGGTCACAAGGAGTCAGACATGACTGAGCAACTGAAACACACATACACACAGAAATTGTCTCAGATTTGTTGTCTTCTGTAATCTACTGTTGCCCTCTGCCTAGTACAAAACACAAGGAAAACTCAACCAACCGGATGGCTATATTCCTCTTTCCAGAAACATAAGCACGAGCCTTAAAGCACAACACCCACGCCACCCAGATGTCCAAGGCTGCAGTCTTCACTCAGGGCAGAAAGTGTGCTAAGACTGCACACGCTCGGCTGTGTAGAGGGGCTCAGAAGTTGTGATGAGGCAGAGCTGGAGCCAAGTAAATATGGTCTGAAAGTTTCCAAAATTTCCTTGATGGAGAACTTACAGACAAATCTGTTTTTATGCTTTTAAACCTTGAGAATTAGATCATAACTGCAAATTCCACCCTAAAGCAAAAGACAGATGGTTTGTAGAATGCAGTGTGTGAGTGTGTGTGTATGTGTGTGTGAGAGAGAGAGATAAAGAACATGTGCCTTAGAAAGACAGGGACAGAGGCAGACACTGATAATAGAGAGAGAGAAACACAGGTCTGGAACCTTGGTTGACCCAACAAACACACTTCTCCTGACTGGGTTAGTTTCTTCTTCTTTTCAGATGTTTTTTTTAATATGAACCATTTTTAAAGTCTTTATTGAACTTGTAACAACATCGCTTCCATTTTATGTTTTGTGTTTATTTTGGCTTTGAGGTGTGTGGGATCTTAGCTTCCGACCAGGAATCGAACTTGCACCCCCCTGCATTGAAAAGTGAAGTCTTAACCCCTGGACCACCAGGGAAGTCCCAGCTTCTCCTTTATGATTTCTTCTTTCACCTGACCTAGGGGTTATTTGGCTATTCTTTTACTAAATCCTTGAAACAAATGCTAAGTTCATTACTTTTCAGACTCCCCTTTTTGTTCTAAGATCAGCATTTGGGAGAACCGATGTGTTCTCTACAGCCACATTCATTAATTCTTGAGTCTGTCCTGTCACCTCTAAATGCTCATACAGGTGGGTCTGGATCCTTACAAGACCCGACAGGTCCTCCCTGGGGCTGATTTAGGCCAGTGAAGATCCCAGCACCCAGACTGGCTTGGTAATCTTGAGACTGACCCACCTGTTGCTGAACAGTGGTGCTGGTGTCCGGTTCTTCCTGACCCACTGGCTCTGTCACGTAGGTGTCCCTCCGGCTACTGTATCTCTGGAGCAGCTGCAGCACGTGATCACTCCATGCTGCCCTGTCAGGTAGCAGCCTGCACAACTCCAGGGAGCTGTCCCAGCCGTTGCAGATCTGTGTGTTCGCTACAGGAGAGCTCTAGCTGATGGAGGAGTGAGACGTCCAGGGATGCACAGTCTCTTTTGAGTCTGCTCAGCATCACCACATGGGCTGTCTTTGGGCTGCTTTCCTTGATTAAGCTGGAGATGCTCAGGGCTCGGCTTGACTGTGGGCTCCACAGTGGTGTTCAAACAGCAGCCTTCATTCACCTCTGACCCCAAAAGAGGGGATTGTCTGACCCCAGCCCTGCTCTCCTTGCTTACAGCTACGACTTTGCCTCTGCATCAGACAGCAGTGGTCATCCCCTGCATTACCACAGCAGACGCATGTGCTGCCTGCCCATCCATTACCATACCAGACATGTGCACTGCCTGCCTGCCCCATGCATGCATCCACCTGAAACGCTGGTGTTGCCACTCCAAACTGCATGAAGATAATTCAAGCCCAAATTGAATTATCAATTTGGTCTCTCTGTGAGACCAGCCCCAGGCCCTGGGAGGGAGGCCCTCCCTCTGAAAAGCACTCAGCAGACACCACCCTTGCTGCTGTCTTCTGTTCTCTTTCCTAGGTATTCCCTGTCAACCACATCATTTTGAAATGTGAGTTTAGTCTGAGTGGGGGACAGTCCAAGCCGTGAAGTCCTGAGACTGTGGGGTGGGGGGAAGCCACTTTCCCCTCTTTGAATATTCTTCTCTCTTCCTGGGCTGGTGTGACTCTCAGTTTTTTCCCCCCTCTAACACCTTCTTATTAATTAGTTGCTCTTGGAGTTAGTTGTTTTACAATGCTGTGTTAGCTTCCACTGTTGCTGCTGCTAAGTCGCTTCAGTTGTGTCCAACTCTTTGCAACCCCATAGACTATAGTCCGCAGGGCTCCTCTCTCCATGGGATCCTCCAGGCAAGAATACTGGAGTGGGTTGCCATTTCCTCTTCCAGGGGATCTTCCTGACCCAGGGATCAAACCTGTGTTTCTTAAGTCTCCTAAATTGTCAGGTGGGCTTTTTACCACTAGTGCCACCTGGGAAGCCCCTGTTAGTTTCTATTACATATCAAAATGAATCAGCTATGTATGCATATAACCCCTCCTTTTGCAGTTTAAATAGAGTTCCCTGTGCTATACAGTAGATTAATTATTTTATACACAGTTATCTATTTTATATACATTTAAAACATAAATATAAAATTTATGTATTTATATTAGTTATCTATTTTATATACAGTATCAATAGTGTATATGTGTCAATCCCAATGTTCCAGTTCATCCCACGCCCCACCTTCCCTCATTGATATCAGTATATTTGTTCTCCACAGCTATATCTCTATTTCTGCTTTGCAAATAAGATCATCTATACCACTTTTCTAGATTCCACATATATATGTTAATAAACAATGTCCGTTTTTCTATTTCTGACTTACTTCACTCCATATGACACTCTCTAGGTCCATTCTCATCTCTACAAATGACCCAATTTTGTTCCATTTTATGGCTGAGTAATAGTCCATTTTATATCCATATCATATCTTCTTTATCCATTCTATTCCCAGTCTTTTAAAACCAGGAGACACAAGTGTAAGATTTCAGGTGGGTGTAGAATGGACTTACATGGATATCTGATGAAAAAACAGGGTCTTAGATTTATTTTCCAGATTACAGCAGAAAAGGTAAGGGGGAAAAATGCCCTGTGCACTGCTGTAAACCAGGAAAAATAGAAACAGAGAAAATAGCACATCGCTAATGAAGACGCTGTGTTGGCAGAGGTGACTATTTGATGTCCTGGTCATTTGCTGAGCTGTGAGGTTGCCTGAGGTCAGTAACATCTACTGCTGTGTTGAGCTGTATCAATTCTGCCAGTGCCCTTTTAGATCCAGACTGACAGCCTGGATCTAAAAACTGCACACACACACAGCAAAGGCTGGCGGGAGCACAGAGGCTGTGTTCCAGCTAATCCGTCGGGCTCCTTAATGCAAAGAGACGTTCTGCCTCCCCATTATTGTCAGCCAGGGGATAAAAAGTATTGCATTTGGCACATCTTTTATATGGCTCTGCTTATCTACGCATTTCTATGGCAACGATCAGTGTAGCACCCGGATCTTCATTAATCCTCTCAACGTGCCTATTGGGGAAGCTGCTGACAACGAATACAATCTCTGTTCTGTGGGCGAGTGAAGTCTTCCCATCATTTGTGGATGCTGCTGGACAGGAAGAAATGTTTAAAATTCCCAGAAGCCGAGACAGCACTATATCCATCTTTCTGGCCAAGACCTGCTTGTTTCTTTTCAGTGTTCCTCTCCTGTGCGTTCATCTCCCCCACATTCTGCCTTCAGAAGCCTCCACCTCTTCCATTTTAAACAGAGATGTAGAGCCGCATTGCCCAGTTTCCCATGTTTGCAAACAAGCGGATGGATGTCTCCACCACACTTTGCCTCCCACCTGCCTCTGGTGAAGGAGACCCTCACCAAGTTTGGGTCCACTTTCTGGTTCTGATGGGGCTCCTCACTGAGTTGGCCAGCACTCATCTTTTCCTTCAGCAATTTTATGTCATTCCCTGTGCTTGCTTTTAATCCTGCTTGATAATCAAGCTGAGTGTTCAGTCAAGGAAGCCTGCATCACTGAAGGGGCTGGTACTTATCAGACCCTGCCCAGATGAGAATGACCCTGCCCAGAAGTGAATGCAGGTGCTGTTTGCCCTCCCTGAAGGCAAGGCGACAGATCCCCTTCAACTTGCATATGACATGGGGGGGGGGGGCGCGTGTCTTTATCAATTTTAGATAAAGAACAAGTGATTTGGAAGACCATTACCAGTGTAGTTCTAACTCCTGTTCTATTCATTTATTGAAATATTGAGTTAATATGAGCATTGTTTCAAATGTGGAAAGCTCTGAGTCAGCCAGAGAACATCTCTTTCTAAAGGGGAAAATGTCTCTAAAAGCCAGTGTTGCAAGAACTCATCCACTGACTTTTTTTTTCTTTTCGCTGCTCTGAGTGGTATATGAGATCTTAGCTCCCCGACCACGAATTGAACCTAAGTCCCTCACAGTGGAAGCAAAGGACCACCAGGGAAGTCCCTTGTCCACGGACATTAAACAAACAGTATTTATGTAACAATTGGATATAATAAGATAGGATTGGGTATTGACTGAGATTTTCTTATATGAAAATAAGATAGAGACATTGTGTTTTAGCCTTCTCATCAAGTTCCCTGTTCTATGTTGCAGCATTAATATATGATAGAAATAGTAACAGACTAGAAAAGCAGTGAAGGAGTCTGCGGTGAGTTTAAAAATGCCCTTGGCTCAGAGCCTTAGAGAGGATATCAATCAGATTGGAAGAGGATGATACATCCTCCAGTGATTAAAAATAAATTGTCCATAAAGGTAACAGATGTAAGAAATTTTAGTACTAAGAGAAAGATATTCATTTCCTTTCATATTAGAGTGTTCATGTTGCTTTGTGAAATTCTGAATTCTCCCAGTCCAGTCACACCAGAGGAAAGCAATAAGAATTATAATAAAACCTAATAATAATAATTACCAACTCAGTGGACATGAGTTTGAGCAAGCTCTGGGAGTTGGTGATGGACAGGGAAGCCTGGTGTGCTGGGGTCCGTGGGGTCGCAGAGTCAGACACGACTGAACTGAACTGAATAATAATAATATTTTATAATAATTCATTACTATTATAATTTGTTATTATAATAATAAAAATGAGGGGCATAATAAAACTTAATGATAATGTGTTACAATTATTATTGCTATAATTTGTTATTTATTATAATAATGATAATAAAACCAAAACCAATATTGTAGTGCAGGTCCATACCGAGTGGACCTCCTGGGACTGGCATTTCTCTGGCGCTTCCCGTCCCCATGGGACCCTCTTTCTGGAGGAAGATGCTCTGAACTCTAGGTTTTCTCTTCCTG
Organism: Neotragus moschatus; assembly: GCA_006410615.1. NCBI lineage: Eukaryota > Metazoa > Chordata > Mammalia > Artiodactyla > Bovidae > Neotragus > Neotragus moschatus. Next base: position 1,851,830 of record SJYA01001611.1, on the reverse strand, counting down.
TCCTGCCCTCTGGTGCCTGGTCATAACAGGTACTTTTGTATCTGCTGAGGCTCTGCAGAGGCTTGGCTGCCTGTGGCCACGGTCTTCGCCCACAACTGTCGAGGCTGCTCTCAAAGGCACAGCAAAGCTCCTTCCCGTCAGAAACTTCTCTCCCAATAGTGACCTCCATCTTGGTCGCCATTCTTGGCTGAACTACCTCTTGAGGACTGGGAACAAAGTCCTCCAGGGCTGAAAACCACAGGAGCCTCAGAGTTCCCTTTAGCAGGGATCTATCACTGTCTCAAGATGAGGCTCCATCTCCTCGAGCTCAGGATGGGGGTCTGGATGCTGAGGGTCCTCGGAGGACATGATGTCTGAGCATTTCCATCCGCATGTTGTGAAATCTCCACAGTAGATCTCAACCTCCTCCACTGTTTGGACAAAAAAACCCAGTGGCTTCACTTACCTTTTCGGTGATTATTGTGGACTGAATTACGCTCACCCCCACCCTCCTATAAATTTGTATGTTGAAGTCCAGACCTCCAGGGGCTTCCCTGAGGGCTCAGCGTTAAAGAATCCTCCTGTCACTGCAGGAGATGCGAATTCTATCCCTGGCTTGGGAAGGTCACCTGGAGAGGGAAATGGCAACCCACTCTAGTGTTCTTTCCTGGAGAATTCCATGGACAGAGGAGCCTGGCGGGCTACAGTCACAGAGCAGGACTCTAAACATGCAGAGTAGGAGCCTGCATGTTTACATCAGACCCCCAGCACCTCAGAATGGGCCTTATTCAGAGAAAGGATCTTTAGAGAGGTGATCAAGGGAGCAGTGAGACCTTCAGCGTGAGCCATAATCCAACATGATTGAGATCCTATGAGAAGAGGACATTTAAACAAAGATTTACGAGCAGAAAGACATGAGGACCCAGAAGAAGACTGTGTGCAGCCAAGGAGAGGGACCTGGAGCCAACCCTGTGGACACTTTTACCTCAACTTCTAGCCTCCAGAACTGCAAGACATGGAGTGTCTGATGTGCAAGGCCCCCAGTCTGGGACACTTTGTCACAGCCACCCCAGAGTACTAGCCAAGTGGCCAACAAGGGCACACAGATTCAGATTTTAATTCCCAGTGATCTTTTTAGGACTCAAATACAGGAGGATTGTGATAGCTGTGTACTTGTTAGGTGAACCAGGCTGATGGTAGGATGATCATATTATTAACAGACAAATGTTTTGAGCCAGATCAGGGGTGCTGTCCTACACACCTAAACAAACAGAGATAACTTGAACCCTCGGAGCAAACAGAGGGCAGGTTGTTCTGCAAGGAGAGCTCATAGCAATGAAACCAAGTCATTGTTTATGGAATGTTTTGCACCTAGATTTTTCTAACTAAACCCCTGTAATGTCATTTTATACATCCATTAACTCCTTCCCTTTCACTGATCTGCTCATTGGGTTCTAGAGACTATCAGATTCAGCTTCAATTTTTTTTCAAGAACACTTGTTGGTGCGGCTGTGTATTTTCCCTTGAGTGTTGTCAGGAAGCACACAGTGGACCATCGCCCTTCTTTTGTGATGTTAACATCTAATGAAGGATCCCAGTATCAACAGCCTGATCCAGCCCCTGCAGATTCCCATCAGACTTTCCTCTGAGGGTACTGTCTGCTGCCCGTGGCGGCTGTTTGGTCTGTTTCTTTCCTTTCACTTGGGTTTGCAAAATGATGATGTGTTGCTCGTCCTTCTAATAATTGGGGCTTTTCCATAAAGAAGAATTTCTATTAACAAATGTTTTGTTACTCTGCTGCATGATTTATGGGGAGGGCAGGAGAAATCCCTGATCCTTTCCCTTTATTTGCCAATTTTCAGAATACAGTGATGGCCTAATAACCTTCAGAGTTAACTAAAGCTTGGGTTCATCTGCTTTCATTAGCATCTCATGGATTTTAGCACACTCGGAGGGTCTCAATTCATCATAGTCTCTGCTTTCTGAACGCTTCCTTTGTCCCAGTTTTGGCTGATAGAGTGCATTCATTTGGCTCGTGTGTGCCTATGACCCCAGAATTCTTCATTAGTGCCTCTGCTTTCAGTTCCACTCTATTCCAGACTCATGCATTTTCTGCCCTAGACTTCGGATCCTTGGTTCTTTGTCAAGGAATCTTGGTTCCTTTTCGTGGGAAATACTATAAAGAGACCACAATTTCAAAACTAGGCATGCTCATTGTAACTGAATTAGTCCTTGCTTCTGGGCCTTTCCAGTACAGAGCGATGGGAAATGCACATTATTAAAAGAAAATTACATAATGAGTTCATATGGATAATTCCATTTCAAATTTAAGATTATCATCTTTTACATAGCATCTTGGATTTTATGCTTAAGTTCTTAATATCATTCACATAATTATTTGCTTTATCCTATTACATATATAATAATTTCAAACAGTAGTGGAATTTTGTTCTTAAGGGTCTCATTATTGGTGGAAGTTTAAGATAGCTCTGTCACTTTTTCTGTCTTTAAATCTCTCTAGATAATTTTACTTGGGCTTTCCAGGAGGCTCATTGGTAAAGAATCTGCCTGCTAATGCAGGAGATGTGGGTTCCATCCCTGGGTTGGGAAGACCCCCTGGAGAAGGAAATGGCAACCCACTCCAGTGTTATTGCCTGGGAAAGCCCACGGACAGAGGAGGCAGGCCACGGTCCATGGGGTCACCAAGTCAGACACACTGAGTGACTAAACAGGTAATTGTACTTGGAATTGCTGCACTCTTCTCTGTGGCTGCCGAATCACTTTGCATCCCCATCACAATTATGACAGCACAGTATCCCCCAGGCTTCTCCTCACAGTCTGACACACTTCTAGATGCTGTTCAGTCTGATGGGTGAAGCAGTTTTTTTTTGTTTTTTGTTTTAAGTTTTCCTTTGTTCAGTTCAGTTCAGATCAGTCACTCAGTCATGTCTGACTCTTTGCAACCCCATGAATCGCAGCACGCCAGGCCTCCCTGTCCATCACCAACTCCCAGAGTTCACTCAGACTCACTTCCATCGAGTCAGTGATGCCATCCAGCCATCTCATCCTCTGTCATCCCCTTCTCCTCCTGCCCCCAATCCCTCCCAGCATCAGAGTCTTTTCCAATGAGTCAACTCTTCACATGAGGTGGCCAAAGTACTGGAGTTTCAGCTTTAGCATCATTCCTTCCAAAGAAATCCCAGGCTGATCTCCTTCAGAATGGACTGGTTGGATCTCCTTGCAGTCCAAGGGACTCTCAAGAGTCTTCTCCAACACGACAGTTC
>SJYA01001611.1:1744073-1848491 GCA_006410615.1 Neotragus moschatus | reverse complement strand
GGGGGGGGGGGCGCGTGTCTTTATCAATTTTAGATAAAGAACAAGTGATTTGGAAGACCATTACCAGTGTAGTTCTAACTCCTGTTCTATTCATTTATTGAAATATTGAGTTAATATGAGCATTGTTTCAAATGTGGAAAGCTCTGAGTCAGCCAGAGAACATCTCTTTCTAAAGGGGAAAATGTCTCTAAAAGCCAGTGTTGCAAGAACTCATCCACTGACTTTTTTTTTCTTTTCGCTGCTCTGAGTGGTATATGAGATCTTAGCTCCCCGACCACGAATTGAACCTAAGTCCCTCACAGTGGAAGCAAAGGACCACCAGGGAAGTCCCTTGTCCACGGACATTAAACAAACAGTATTTATGTAACAATTGGATATAATAAGATAGGATTGGGTATTGACTGAGATTTTCTTATATGAAAATAAGATAGAGACATTGTGTTTTAGCCTTCTCATCAAGTTCCCTGTTCTATGTTGCAGCATTAATATATGATAGAAATAGTAACAGACTAGAAAAGCAGTGAAGGAGTCTGCGGTGAGTTTAAAAATGCCCTTGGCTCAGAGCCTTAGAGAGGATATCAATCAGATTGGAAGAGGATGATACATCCTCCAGTGATTAAAAATAAATTGTCCATAAAGGTAACAGATGTAAGAAATTTTAGTACTAAGAGAAAGATATTCATTTCCTTTCATATTAGAGTGTTCATGTTGCTTTGTGAAATTCTGAATTCTCCCAGTCCAGTCACACCAGAGGAAAGCAATAAGAATTATAATAAAACCTAATAATAATAATTACCAACTCAGTGGACATGAGTTTGAGCAAGCTCTGGGAGTTGGTGATGGACAGGGAAGCCTGGTGTGCTGGGGTCCGTGGGGTCGCAGAGTCAGACACGACTGAACTGAACTGAATAATAATAATATTTTATAATAATTCATTACTATTATAATTTGTTATTATAATAATAAAAATGAGGGGCATAATAAAACTTAATGATAATGTGTTACAATTATTATTGCTATAATTTGTTATTTATTATAATAATGATAATAAAACCAAAACCAATATTGTAGTGCAGGTCCATACCGAGTGGACCTCCTGGGACTGGCATTTCTCTGGCGCTTCCCGTCCCCATGGGACCCTCTTTCTGGAGGAAGATGCTCTGAACTCTAGGTTTTCTCTTCCTGTCCTGCCCTCTGGTGCCTGGTCATAACAGGTACTTTTGTATCTGCTGAGGCTCTGCAGAGGCTTGGCTGCCTGTGGCCACGGTCTTCGCCCACAACTGTCGAGGCTGCTCTCAAAGGCACAGCAAAGCTCCTTCCCGTCAGAAACTTCTCTCCCAATAGTGACCTCCATCTTGGTCGCCATTCTTGGCTGAACTACCTCTTGAGGACTGGGAACAAAGTCCTCCAGGGCTGAAAACCACAGGAGCCTCAGAGTTCCCTTTAGCAGGGATCTATCACTGTCTCAAGATGAGGCTCCATCTCCTCGAGCTCAGGATGGGGGTCTGGATGCTGAGGGTCCTCGGAGGACATGATGTCTGAGCATTTCCATCCGCATGTTGTGAAATCTCCACAGTAGATCTCAACCTCCTCCACTGTTTGGACAAAAAAACCCAGTGGCTTCACTTACCTTTTCGGTGATTATTGTGGACTGAATTACGCTCACCCCCACCCTCCTATAAATTTGTATGTTGAAGTCCAGACCTCCAGGGGCTTCCCTGAGGGCTCAGCGTTAAAGAATCCTCCTGTCACTGCAGGAGATGCGAATTCTATCCCTGGCTTGGGAAGGTCACCTGGAGAGGGAAATGGCAACCCACTCTAGTGTTCTTTCCTGGAGAATTCCATGGACAGAGGAGCCTGGCGGGCTACAGTCACAGAGCAGGACTCTAAACATGCAGAGTAGGAGCCTGCATGTTTACATCAGACCCCCAGCACCTCAGAATGGGCCTTATTCAGAGAAAGGATCTTTAGAGAGGTGATCAAGGGAGCAGTGAGACCTTCAGCGTGAGCCATAATCCAACATGATTGAGATCCTATGAGAAGAGGACATTTAAACAAAGATTTACGAGCAGAAAGACATGAGGACCCAGAAGAAGACTGTGTGCAGCCAAGGAGAGGGACCTGGAGCCAACCCTGTGGACACTTTTACCTCAACTTCTAGCCTCCAGAACTGCAAGACATGGAGTGTCTGATGTGCAAGGCCCCCAGTCTGGGACACTTTGTCACAGCCACCCCAGAGTACTAGCCAAGTGGCCAACAAGGGCACACAGATTCAGATTTTAATTCCCAGTGATCTTTTTAGGACTCAAATACAGGAGGATTGTGATAGCTGTGTACTTGTTAGGTGAACCAGGCTGATGGTAGGATGATCATATTATTAACAGACAAATGTTTTGAGCCAGATCAGGGGTGCTGTCCTACACACCTAAACAAACAGAGATAACTTGAACCCTCGGAGCAAACAGAGGGCAGGTTGTTCTGCAAGGAGAGCTCATAGCAATGAAACCAAGTCATTGTTTATGGAATGTTTTGCACCTAGATTTTTCTAACTAAACCCCTGTAATGTCATTTTATACATCCATTAACTCCTTCCCTTTCACTGATCTGCTCATTGGGTTCTAGAGACTATCAGATTCAGCTTCAATTTTTTTTCAAGAACACTTGTTGGTGCGGCTGTGTATTTTCCCTTGAGTGTTGTCAGGAAGCACACAGTGGACCATCGCCCTTCTTTTGTGATGTTAACATCTAATGAAGGATCCCAGTATCAACAGCCTGATCCAGCCCCTGCAGATTCCCATCAGACTTTCCTCTGAGGGTACTGTCTGCTGCCCGTGGCGGCTGTTTGGTCTGTTTCTTTCCTTTCACTTGGGTTTGCAAAATGATGATGTGTTGCTCGTCCTTCTAATAATTGGGGCTTTTCCATAAAGAAGAATTTCTATTAACAAATGTTTTGTTACTCTGCTGCATGATTTATGGGGAGGGCAGGAGAAATCCCTGATCCTTTCCCTTTATTTGCCAATTTTCAGAATACAGTGATGGCCTAATAACCTTCAGAGTTAACTAAAGCTTGGGTTCATCTGCTTTCATTAGCATCTCATGGATTTTAGCACACTCGGAGGGTCTCAATTCATCATAGTCTCTGCTTTCTGAACGCTTCCTTTGTCCCAGTTTTGGCTGATAGAGTGCATTCATTTGGCTCGTGTGTGCCTATGACCCCAGAATTCTTCATTAGTGCCTCTGCTTTCAGTTCCACTCTATTCCAGACTCATGCATTTTCTGCCCTAGACTTCGGATCCTTGGTTCTTTGTCAAGGAATCTTGGTTCCTTTTCGTGGGAAATACTATAAAGAGACCACAATTTCAAAACTAGGCATGCTCATTGTAACTGAATTAGTCCTTGCTTCTGGGCCTTTCCAGTACAGAGCGATGGGAAATGCACATTATTAAAAGAAAATTACATAATGAGTTCATATGGATAATTCCATTTCAAATTTAAGATTATCATCTTTTACATAGCATCTTGGATTTTATGCTTAAGTTCTTAATATCATTCACATAATTATTTGCTTTATCCTATTACATATATAATAATTTCAAACAGTAGTGGAATTTTGTTCTTAAGGGTCTCATTATTGGTGGAAGTTTAAGATAGCTCTGTCACTTTTTCTGTCTTTAAATCTCTCTAGATAATTTTACTTGGGCTTTCCAGGAGGCTCATTGGTAAAGAATCTGCCTGCTAATGCAGGAGATGTGGGTTCCATCCCTGGGTTGGGAAGACCCCCTGGAGAAGGAAATGGCAACCCACTCCAGTGTTATTGCCTGGGAAAGCCCACGGACAGAGGAGGCAGGCCACGGTCCATGGGGTCACCAAGTCAGACACACTGAGTGACTAAACAGGTAATTGTACTTGGAATTGCTGCACTCTTCTCTGTGGCTGCCGAATCAGTTTGCATCCCCATCACAATTATGACAGCACAGTATCCCCCAGGCTTCTCCTCACAGTCTGACACACTTCTAGATGCTGTTCAGTCTGATGGGTGAAGCAGTTTTTTTTTGTTTTTTGTTTTAAGTTTTCCTTTGTTCAGTTCAGTTCAGATCAGTCACTCAGTCATGTCTGACTCTTTGCAACCCCATGAATCGCAGCACGCCAGGCCTCCCTGTCCATCACCAACTCCCAGAGTTCACTCAGACTCACTTCCATCGAGTCAGTGATGCCATCCAGCCATCTCATCCTCTGTCATCCCCTTCTCCTCCTGCCCCCAATCCCTCCCAGCATCAGAGTCTTTTCCAATGAGTCAACTCTTCACATGAGGTGGCCAAAGTACTGGAGTTTCAGCTTTAGCATCATTCCTTCCAAAGAAATCCCAGGCTGATCTCCTTCAGAATGGACTGGTTGGATCTCCTTGCAGTCCAAGGGACTCTCAAGAGTCTTCTCCAACACGACAGTTCCTTTGTAAACTTATGTTTTTTTATCTTGAAACATTATTCTGAAAAATAGCCTTGTGGATTGGACTCAGGTCTAGAGGGATCTTGTTAGTATTCTGGACATTTTTTAAAAGTAGGATTCTGCCAAGGAAGTAATTGTCAGCAAGACTTTTCCAAGGAAAGAAATTGAGGTCACTTTGAATTTCTCTTACACAATTTTTTACTCTAATTTCTCCAATAATTAGTTAAACTAAACAGCTTTTCAGTTTTAAAGGCCACTTGCATTTTTTTTTTTTTTGTGAATTCTCTGTTCTTCTCTCTTCCCCATTATTCTGCACAATTTTTCTTCCACTTTTACAGTCTTCTGATCTACTTTTGGAAACATTCTTAGGAATAACAATGCTTTGGGATGTGAATTATGAATAAATTTTTCATATTTTATTTATTATGTCATTATTTTGATTTTTTTTCAGGTAGAGGTGTTTGAAGTTTGTTTTAGTAGAATTTATCCTTTTCTCCATTACTTCTGGTATTCCTCATAGCTCAGTTGGTAAAGAATCCACCTCCAATGCAAGAGACCCCGATTCAATTCCTGGGTCAGGAAGATCTGCTGGAGAAGGGATAGGCTACCCACTCCAGTACTGTTGGGCTTTCCTTGTGGCTCACCTGGTAAAGAATCCACCTGCAGTGCGGGAGACCTGGGTTCGAAACTTGGTTTGGGAAGATCCCCTGGAGAAGGGAAAGGCTACCTACTCCAGTATTCTGGCCTGGAGAATTCCATAGATTATACAGTCCATGAGTTTGCAAAGAGTCAGACACGACTGAGCAACTTTCACTTTTCACTTTCTGATTTGTGAGTTACAGATAGAAAAGGGTTCCTTTTCCAGGTTTTTAAGAGATTCACCCATCTTCTAATACTTTTAAGGTGTTATTTATTTGTTCATTAGTTCATCAGTTTTCCATTTAATTCTTTCAACAATTTGGTTTATCATGTTTGGGGAAAATGGATTCAATTTCATCTTTTATCACATTGTTTCCAGTTATCTGAACATTTCTTTTTCAGAAGTTTATCTTTCCTTCACTGATTTAAGAGGCAGCCTTTCATATCATATTATCTTATCGTTCTCCAGTCTTAATGGATTAAAATTTTGCTAACTCTAGTCTATCTAGCTAACTTCAGTCTATCTAAATGCATTTAAGGTATGCAATTAGTGTAAAAAAATAAAGTGTTAATATAAGTCCTTAAAACTCCACTGTAATGTCATTCTGTTTTTGAACCGTCTTTCCTTTGAGCTCCAGTTTTCATGATATTAAGACCTTATTAAATTCTTCTGGAACATGAAAGACTCAAGAAGTACTTCCCCTTCTTCTTTCATTTTCTTCTGGCCCCGATTCTTGATCTTGTCTTGCGTCTTTTCCTCCCTACCATCCCCACTCCACACAGTGTGAGCAAATTTGCCATAAACTCTCTTTTCATCGTGATCAGCACTAAAACAAACTCCCCTGTCCAGACTTTCTGTTTTCTCTAATTTCAGGGCAGGTTAATTCATCTTCCTCCCCCTAGGTCTGATTTTAGCTGGCTATTTCCTATTTCACCTGTTTTGTTGAGGCCTAAGCTGGGATGCTGTGGAGTGGAGGCAAGTATTCTGTGGGGCCCAGAGAAGAGCTTGCAGAGTTCTTATTAGAGACAGGGCTCTATATTTCCTTCTGAGATGCAGGTGAGTATGTCAGGGTTCACCTTATCAAGTGGGTGTATATTTTATTTTTGAATAAATATAGTTATTAGCTTTGAATCATTCCCCAACTCCAATTGTTCCTAAAGGCTTTGCTTTGCAACATTCTCTCTATCTCATAAAGAAAATTAGAAATGAGAGTCTTTCCTAAGTTCCAGAATTTTACTATGTTACTAGACTCTGTGGTCCCAAAGCAGGGGGTCAGAATTCGATCCCTGGTCGGGAAACTAAGGATTCTACATGCCGCAACTAAGAGTTTGTTTGCTGTGACTAAGATCTGGCACAACCAAACAAATAAATATAACGTTTGCAAAAATCTGTGTTTCTTCTCTTAGCTGCCCCTTTGGCAAGCTGGCAGCATGAGGCTGTGCTCCCTCTTTGGGTGTTGCTAGCAAGTTTTCAAATACCACAGTTGCTATTTCATTAAGTTCCGGGCAGGGCTTTTGTGGTCTGGCTGCTCCCCACCGTCTCTACTCAGAAGCATTCAGGAATGTGTTTCTGAAAGTGTGATAAGAGAAGAGCACACACCAGAAACCCTTGGATGCTCTTTATACATGTGGCTTCCTGCTCTTATCCAAGGTAAAGATATTGTAACAGAATCTCCAAGAAAGAAGTCTAGTGTATGCATTTTAAGTACATTTCCTGGTGGATACTGATAACAGTAAAAGTTGAGAATCTTTGACTATGCAGTGTTATGAAAGCTTTTGCTTTTTCTCTTTCCAGCCCATTAAAAATTCTAAACACAGTATTTTCTTTCCATTAACCTTGCAAAATATTGTCTAACTATGGTGTTCATCACAAGAAATAACGAGATCCCATCTTGGTACTCAGGAACACGCACAATTCCATTCATATTTGCTCAGCCTAGTTTAGTAGAAAAATGACCTGCTATTCTCCTTCCAGACATCTCTTCAGATAGAAGAGAAATATACACAAAGTGCTGATGTCTGCACACCCAGAGGCCCCATTAAGGCCAAATAATCATAATTTGAGCTAATGTCTGGATTCGTCTACAGCAACAACATGTAATAATTAGTGTTAAGTTTTACAGAATTTCTGCCTATAGTTTTCTCAAGAAATGAAGATGAGTTGTATGTATTATTGTTGGATAAACTACAGGGAGCTCTGGCAGAATAGAATAAAGGTTTGCTTTCCAATATGTTTATTTCCATTTTCAGGAAATTACAATATTGTTCACCAGCATTAACTCCCCTTGCAGAACAACTCTCCTTCTTATATATTTTCTCACAAAAGGGTCTGACTGTACTGCTTATGTAGTTCTTAAAATCTGATATTATAATACAACAGAGGTACACGTGAAACAAAGGGATTAATACACATATAGGTTCTGTCCTTCTAGAATTACGAGGAAAGCATTGAAACATTGGAAAAATGGTCTCATCCTCTTCCTCCATGGATGTCCATTCCTCCCACGTGTTTCTAGTCCTTCTTTATAAACATTACTTCTGATACAGGATCTGACCCTTCTTACAACTTACTCTGGACACAATTCCATGTTCCACTTTCCCAGGAATATTAGACCATAAACCAAGTTTCCTTTGCAGGTCATAGTTTCTAGTTGTTGTTGTTCAGTCAGTAAGTCATGTTCGACTCTTTGCAGCCCTGTGAACTGCAACATGCTAAGCTCCCCCATCCTTCACTATCTGCCAGAATTTGCTGAAACTCAAGTCCATCAAGTCGGTGATGCTATCCAACCATCTCATCTTCTGCTGTTCCCTTCTCCTTTTGCTTTCAATCTTTCCCAGCATCTGGGTATTTTCCAGAGTTGGCAAGAATCCCTTTGAAGAAATGGAGTAGCCCTTATAGTCAACAAGAGTCCGAAATGCAGTCCTCAGGTGCAGTCACAAAAAATTACATAGCAATTTTGGTTCGTTTCCTAGCAAGCCATTCAGCATCACAATAATCCAAGTCTATGCCTCAACCACTGATGCCAAAGAAGCTGAAGATGATATTTTCTAGGGCTTCCTCTAATTAATTTACATACTTTCTCTACAACTATACAGTAAGCCAGAATTATTTACCCAGTACTGTTCTCTAGGGATTTCACAACAATACAATTTCATACAAGAATTCTGATTTGAAATTTTATAACTGATCTCATTGCAAACTATGTATCTCAGTATTCAGCTGACATGCTTGCAAGTGATTGCCAGATATGACTTTATTCTTCTGTTATTTCACAGAAAGTCACATAGGCCCTCCCAGCTATGCTTCTTTCTTCACCATAGTTTGATTAAGAACTGTTGAATGGACAGAGTCTGAATTATCTATTTTCTTCTTTTTTTTTTTAATCTATTTTCTTAAAATGATTATTCAATGTTATGTGGCGGCCTGAATGGGAGGGGAGTTTGGGAGAAAATGGATACATGTGTTTAGCTGAGTCCCTTTGCCCTGCACCTGAAACTATAGCAACATTGTTAACTGGCTATACTCCAATACAAAATAAAAAGTTAAAAATAATAATTTTAAGGAGAAGATCCCCCAGATAATATAGGATATACAGATGCATGTGTAAAAGCAGGACAGGAAGATGAAAAGTCATGTAGCATTTGGAGAAAATGTTCGTAAAACTCTCAGCTGATGCCTGAGGAAAAACAGTGGACTCAGGCTATCATTTTGTTGCATAAGTAGTCCAAGCACAGGCTGAGGGCTGCTACCCAAAAAAATAAAAATAAATAACAGGGTAGAAGATTTTGTTTCAACAAAGATTTTGATCCAACAAAGTAGTAAAAGAGTTCACTAGGTACTTCTAGGAAAAGAGCTGATTGGCACCAAAAAGAATTCAACAGCTTTCTCATGTCTTTGTGCAGTTTTGTTTCACTACTCTATGAAGACTAAATGCTATCAGAATGCCTCAAAGAGGGTCAGAGAAGGTTTGTGCAGATGAGGAACGAGCCTGCCAAGCTGAAGAGAAGACTGGTATTTTGAATCAGCCTAATGTTTCTCTTAAAATCTCAATATTTAGCGAAAAACAAGTGGAAAGATTGTCTGTCATACAGAGTGAAGTAAGTCAGAAAGAGAAACCAAATATAGTATATTAACCCATATATGTGGAATCTAGAAAAAATGGCACAGATGAACCTATTTCCAGGGCAAGAATACAGACACAGATGTAGAGAAGGCCCACGAGGACATGAAGGGAAGGGTGGGATAAACCGGGAGGCTGAGATTGACGTATATACACTCCTCTGTGTAAGACAGACAGCTAGTGGAACTTGCTATATAGCACAGGAGGCTCAGCTCTGTGCTCTGTGATGACCTAGGGGGGCAGGAGGGAGGTCTACGAGAGAAGGGATATATATATACATATAGCTGATTCACTTCCTTGTACAGCAGAAACCAACGCAACATTGTGAAGCAATTACACTTCAGTTAAAAAAGAAAACAAACGGTGTATCATGGCTTGGTGTTTTCAAGTGGACTCAGTATTTCTGGGCTCAGTTGGTTGGAAACTCTTGCTCATGACCCTCCCTGGGGTGTTCTGTAGGTTTCCCAAGGCTTAGTTAGCAGTCATCAGTCTTTCTCTCTAAAAGCCTGGTGATGACATGTTTTATCCACTTTCAAAAATTAACTGAAAACAGTATAACTATTGGAAATCTCCCATTTGTGAGCCATTTAATCCTTGAATCGCCATAGGTATTGACTATGGCCTTAAGCATGAAATAATTTTAAATTAAGAACAGCAGTCAGTGTTTCTGCCTGTTTTAAAATCAGTTCCAAATGCCACATGATTGAGCTGCCACAGGGGCTGTTATTGGCCAGCAAGGGAGCTAAAATAATCAGATTCACCACAGAGATATCTATAAAGGCAGTGCCATCATTCTTATTTTATGAGAGAAATTGTGCCAATAGGAAGGGGAGAAGGATGAAAGGGGTCACCGACCTCAGCTTGATAGTAAGTTATCTGAGAGTAACGAGAGGTGGCCCCTTCATCTAACCATCCAATGGCCACCTAATCCCACCAAGCAATTTACCAGTCCCACTCCAACACGCCTATCAGTCCTCCAAAAAAAGATCAGGGGCCAGAAAACTCCCCCAGTGGCCACCTGGCAGGAGTTTTCCCACTCTGGCACATGCGCACCCCTCACACTATCCTGTATTAAAGTAACCTTTTGTGGCCTTTGGGCTCATTATCTGTTCATAAATATCCCATGAATACATACATATAATTATAAGACTGAAGTATGGGAAAGATGTGTGCAATAGAGCATCTTGTTATATAACCTGAAGTAGTCAATCAAGACTGTCAATCAATGACCCCCTTAGATTATACAAGTGTTGTTCAGTTGCTGAGTCACGTCTGACTCCTTGGGACCTCATGGACTGCAGCACCCCAGGCTTTCCCTGTCCTTCACTACACCCTGGAGTTTGCTCAAATTCATGTCCATTCAGGGTGTATAATAGACTCACAGTTTTCCAAATTTACTTGGGAAGAATGTGGATAGTCCCTGGCTAAAGGGAACTCTGGTGAGCAGGCTAAGTTGGAGTGGACAAATGAGTGGACATGACCAGGAGGGAAGAAAAGGTGGGAAATGTAGGATACACAGACAAGAGACTGTAGACATTTATGGGATATTCTTCCTCCAAGAAGAATAGAAAGGACTTGGCTCATCTAGGGGTTAAGACTCTAGGTTTCAGTGCAGGGGGCATAGGTTTGATCGCTGGTCAGGAAACTAAGATCCCACATGCTTTGCAATGCAACAGAAAACCAAAATAAATAAATAAATAACCCGTAAATGGGAGGAAACAAATGAAATAAGATAGCTAACTTCCAGGAAATCAAGACAGTAATTCATCGTCCCTTGGTTTATACTCCTTTATGTTGTGCAGACCTTGTTTTTTAATCGACCTCCTTTCTATTAGGTGTTTACAGGGAAATTTTCCACTTTAAAATCTTGCAGCATTATTCACAGTAGCCAGGATTCTTTACTGTCTGAGTCACCAAGGAAACCTTTCTTTATGGAAAGGAGCAGGAAAAGAGAACCCCAAATACTGCAAGAGTCCTGAGCTCTGTGAGCAAGGGAAGGCAATTAGAGACACAGAAAAACTAGAATGATGTTACAGTAAATGATTCATGACACCAAAGCTTGGGTTCATGTGAAAGGTTATCTCAGTAAAAGACATACATGTAACTTTTATTTTTAAAAAATATTTTATGAACTACAGAAGGAAGAGCTTTCAAAATGGAATTTTGTAGAAATTTAGTCTTCAGGTGACCCAGATAACCATGATGGTGTGATCATTCACCTAGAGCCAGACATCCTGGAATTCGAAGTCAAGTGGGCCTTAGGAAACCTCACTACAAACAAAGCTAGTGGAGGTAATAGAATTCCAGTTGAGCTATTTCAAATCCTAAAAGATGCTGTTGTGAAAGTGCTGGACTCAACATGTCAGCAAATTTGGAAAACTCAGCAGTGGCCACAGGACTGGAAAAGGTCAGTTTTCACTCTAATCCCAAAGAAAGGCAATGCCAAAGAATGTTCAAACTACCTCACAGTTGCACTCATCTCACACACTAGTGAAGTAATGCTCAAAATTCTTCAAGCGAGGCTTCAACAGTACATGAACCATGAACTTCCAGATGTTCAAACTGGATTTAGAAAAGGCAGAAGAACCAGAGATCAAATTGCCAACATCCGTTGGATCATTGAAAAATCAAGAGAATTACAGAAAAACATCTACTTCTCCTTCATGGACTATGCTAAAGTCTTTGTGTGGATCACAGCAAACTGTGGAATATTCTTCAAGAGATGGAAATACCAGACAACTTATCTGCCTCTTGATAAATCTGTATGCAGGTCAAGAAGCAACAGTTAGAACTGGACATGGAACAACAGACTGGTTCCAATCTGGGAAAGGAGTACATCTATATATTGTTACCCTGCTTATTTAACTTAAATGCAGGGTGTATCATTCAAAATGCTGGGCTGGATGAAGCACAAGCTGGAATCAATATCAACAGCCTCAGATAATACCACCCTTATGGCAGAAAGCAGAGAGGAACTAAAGAGCCTCTTGATGAATGTGAAAGAGGAAAGTGAAAAAATTGGCTTAAAATTCAACATTCAAAAAACTAAGACCATGGCATCTGGTCCCATCAGTTCAGTTCAGTTCAGTCATTCAGTCGTGTTCCACTCTTTGTGACCCCAGGGACTGCAGCATGCCAGGTTTCCATGCCCATCACTAACTCCTGGAGCTTGCTCAAACCCATGTCCATTGAGTCAGTGATGCCATCCAACCATCTCATCCTCTGTTATCTCCTTCTTCTCCCATCTTCAGTCTTTCCAAGGATTAGGATCTTTTCCAAAGAGTCAGTTCTTCACATCAGGTGGCCAAAGTCCCATCACTTCATGTCAAGTAGACGGGGAAACAATGGAAACAGTGACAGACATTATTTTCTTGGGCTCCAAAATCACTGCAGATGGTGACTGTAGCCATGAAATAAAAAATGCTTACTCCTTGGAAGGAAAGTTATGACCAACCTTGACATCATATTTAAAAGCACAGACATTCCTTTGCCAACAAAGGTTCATCTAGTCAAAGCTTTGGTTTTTCCAATAGTCATGTATGGATGTGAGAGTTGGACCATAAAGAAAGCTGAACATCGAAGAATTGATGCTTTTGAAGTGTGGTTTTGGAGAAGGCTCTTGAGAGTCCCTTTGACTGCTAGGAGATCAAACAAGTCAATCCTAAAGGAAATCAGTCCTGAATACTCATTGGAATGACTGATGCTGAAGCTGAAGCTCCAATACTTTGGTCACCTGATGCAAAGAACTGATTCCTTGGAAAAGACCCTAATGCTGGGCAAGATTGAAGGCAGGAGGAAAAGGGGAAGACAGAGGATGAAATTGTTGGATGGCATCACTGACTCGATGGACATCAGTTTAGGCAAGCTCAGTTGATGATGAACAGGGAAGGCTGGCATGCTGCAGTCCATGGGGTCACAAAGAGTCTCATACAAGTGAGTGACTGAACTGAATTGAACTGACTCTTTAGCGTAGTAAGAAAAGTGAGATGTTCCCATCATGACCCAGCTAAATGCTGTAAGTCATATCTGATAAATTGTTGAAGGTCAAAGATCAGTTTCAACTATCACATGAGAACATGAGGACACAGTGTGTTGCAGCCAGGAACACTACCTTTTGCATCAGAGAAAGGGATGAGATTTAAACCCTCATTTCAGAATCACCTCTCATACTTTTCATTGAGGGCTGAGAGAGAAGAGAAGAAAAACATTTGGGTAATTTAATGCCTAGTGGGTATAATTTGCTGATTTTTAAGAATGTGTATTATGTATGGGTGTGCGTGTGTGGAGATTTCTTTCTCTTACGAACCTGCACTGAACCATGAGCAGCAAGAACACATTTTATGTGCTGCCTAGAAATCAGTGCTGACTGAAAATTCACTAACCATGAAGAGCATTAGATGTGACTGTATCTCTCATGCAATTGGATTCAGTAGAAATACCAGGAGAAAGAGACAAGGCCACTGTCACCTTATCATCTAACATGGCCATATTCAAGTTGGCCTTTTTTAATATACTCACCAGGATTCTTTGTTTATGACACAGATGTGGTCTCTGACATGTTCTCATTTAGGGAAAGTCTAACAGCTAAAAACAAAAAAGGAATTTAAAATTGGATCAATGTTTTAATCCCAAACATTATTAAATATTATGTAGTCTAAAAAGGAATTTGTTCAAACTAGCTTGACATTTAAGACTGTCCAAAATTTAGCACCCTGTTTCAAAACCTTCCCTTTCACATTGGCTATATAGATTATTTTTAAAAAAGCAAAATGAGTCTTTCAGTTCAGTTCAGTTCAGTCACTCAGTCATGTCCAACTCTTTGCAACCCCATGGACTGCAGCACATCAGGCTTCCCTATCCATCACCAGTCCATCACCAACTCCCAGAGCTTGCTCAAACTCATGTCCATCCAACCATCTCATCCTCTGTCATCCCCTTCTCCTCCTGCCTTCGATCTTTCCCATAATCAGGGTCGTTTCCAATGAGTCAGTTCTTCACATCAGGTGGCCAAAGTATTGGAGCTTCAGCTTCAGCATTAGTCTTTCTAATGAGTCTTTATTGGTCAGGAAATACTCTTGTAGAACAGACAGACTTGAAAAAAAGATAATTGGGATCGTTTTCTGCAAGTGTGGTAAAATAAATCTGGGTCAAAATGCCTATACTATTTATTTCCTTTAAGAATTTTGATATTCTGCTCAACTGTCAAATCACAGGGGAAAAATGAATAAGGAATTTCTAAAAAGCTATCAGAAAAATTAGAACATTTTCTACCATGGATATTTGTCTTCTATTGGCTCACACATCTTTGTTCCCGATGAGTCACTAAACATTTTGCAGAGCTGAAGCTGGGTATAAGATGCAGAAGCAACCAGATAAGGGATTAAAGATGCAAATGAGATGCTTTGTGACAGCTAAACAATGTCATGAATTTTAAATATTTTTTCTTAAAAAGAGTCAAGCATTTCTCCTTACAAGTGTTTTCTGTTGATTCTAGAAAGTGTTTTAGCGGTTTATAGTGTGGTTCTATGGACTGAAAATTGTCTGCAAGCAAGATAAGCAAAAAAATCAAACCTCAGAAATTTTTATAGTCATTTTGAGCACTGAGAGTAATTTTATATCTGTTGAATCTAATTAAAAATTGGGGGGTTTATTATATATTTTTTTATTTCTCCAATAATTTGATTTTTATATATCCTATGAAAGTTGAATTTAAAAAAAAAGCCTGTTATTTTAGCATATAAAGTTTAGGAAGCAATTTTCTAGCACACAGGAAACACTTCTAGTTGATTTTCTAAAAATAAAGATGTCCAGTGACTCCAAATGCCTTTGAAAACCACGAGTCACTTAGATATGAATGAGCCCCAAACTGAGTCATGGTGGTAGTGCTTATTACTTATTCCCAGGTTCTTTTTTAAATGGAAATGACAGAATCAAAATTGATTGAGAATGTATATTGGAAGCATCTATAATTTATAATTTCATTTACATGAAGCTAGTTAAAAATTTAAGGCTGTAATGATGAAAGGGTGGAAAGCACAAGAGTAGCCAAGTTAGAGCCAAGGTAAGGAGAGCTAATTCCAGCCTCACTCAAAGAAATGTCCATGAGAACATAGCTGGGCTTCAGGCTTTGTCCCTGTGATCTGGGGAGCTGCTAACTGGCCAGATCAGAGCAGGAAGGCCAGATGGACTGTGTCTTTGGTTCATTCCCTGGGGCAGATCTCACTTCCTCAGACCTCACTTCCTGGAATACCAGCCAAGGTCAAGGTCACAGCACTCAGACTAATAAATCAGCTGCTTCCTCTCTGCCAGCCCAGGAACATCCATGTTCAACAAGCTGAGCCAAGTCATCAGACTGTTAAATCCAAGGCTGACATTTTTTAAACTGACATTTGTGAGAGAATGAAACCTGAAAATGAAAACTTCTTCTTGCCAAATTCAGGTTTAAATCNAAGCTATCAGAAAAATTAGAACATTTTCTACCATGGATATTTGTCTTCTATTGGCTCACACATCTTTGTTCCCGATGAGTCACTAAACATTTTGCAGAGCTGAAGCTGGGTATAAGATGCAGAAGCAACCAGATAAGGGATTAAAGATGCAAATGAGATGCTTTGTGACAGCTAAACAATGTCATGAATTTTAAATATTTTTTCTTAAAAAGAGTCAAGCATTTCTCCTTACAAGTGTTTTCTGTTGATTCTAGAAAGTGTTTTAGCGGTTTATAGTGTGGTTCTATGGACTGAAAATTGTCTGCAAGCAAGATAAGCAAAAAAATCAAACCTCAGAAATTTTTATAGTCATTTTGAGCACTGAGAGTAATTTTATATCTGTTGAATCTAATTAAAAATTGGGGGGTTTATTATATATTTTTTTATTTCTCCAATAATTTGATTTTTATATATCCTATGAAAGTTGAATTTAAAAAAAAAGCCTGTTATTTTAGCATATAAAGTTTAGGAAGCAATTTTCTAGCACACAGGAAACACTTCTAGTTGATTTTCTAAAAATAAAGATGTCCAGTGACTCCAAATGCCTTTGAAAACCACGAGTCACTTAGATATGAATGAGCCCCAAACTGAGTCATGGTGGTAGTGCTTATTACTTATTCCCAGGTTCTTTTTTAAATGGAAATGACAGAATCAAAATTGATTGAGAATGTATATTGGAAGCATCTATAATTTATAATTTCATTTACATGAAGCTAGTTAAAAATTTAAGGCTGTAATGATGAAAGGGTGGAAAGCACAAGAGTAGCCAAGTTAGAGCCAAGGTAAGGAGAGCTAATTCCAGCCTCACTCAAAGAAATGTCCATGAGAACATAGCTGGGCTTCAGGCTTTGTCCCTGTGATCTGGGGAGCTGCTAACTGGCCAGATCAGAGCAGGAAGGCCAGATGGACTGTGTCTTTGGTTCATTCCCTGGGGCAGATCTCACTTCCTCAGACCTCACTTCCTGGAATACCAGCCAAGGTCAAGGTCACAGCACTCAGACTAATAAATCAGCTGCTTCCTCTCTGCCAGCCCAGGAACATCCATGTTCAACAAGCTGAGCCAAGTCATCAGACTGTTAAATCCAAGGCTGACATTTTTTAAACTGACATTTGTGAGAGAATGAAACCTGAAAATGAAAACTTCTTCTTGCCAAATTCAGGTTTAAATCGAAGAAATTAGGGAAAACCACTAGACCATTCAGGTATGACCTAAATCAAATCCCTTACAATTATACAGTGGAAGTAAGAAATAGATTCAAGGGATTAGATTTGATAGACAGAGTGCCAGATGTACTATGGACGGAGCTTTGTGACATTGCACAGGAGACAGGGATCAAGACCATCCCCAAGAAAAAGAAATGCAAAAAAGCAAAATGGCTATCTGAGGAGGGCTTACAAATAGCTGTGAAAAGAAGAGAAGAGAAAAGCAAAGGAGAAAAGGAAAGATACACTCATTTGAATGCAGAGTTCCAAAAACTAGCAAGGAGAGATAAGAAAGCCTTCCTCAGTGATCAATGCAAAGAAATAGAGGAAAAGAACAGAATGGGAAAGACTAGAGATCTCTTCAAGAAAATTAGAGATACCAAGGGAACATTTCATGCAAAGATGGGTTCAATAAAGGACAGAAATGGTATGGACCTAACAGAAGTAGAAGATATTAAGAAGAGGTGGCAAGAATATACAGAAGAATTATACAAAAAAAGCTCTTCACGACCCAGGTAATCACAATGGTGTGATCACTCACCTAGAGCCAGACATCCTGGAATGTGAAGTCAAGTGGGCCTTAGAAAGCATCACTACAAACAAAGCTAGTGGAAGTGATGGAATTCCTGTTGAGCTATTTCACATCCTGAAAGATGATGCTGTGAAAGTGCTGCATTCAATATGCCAGCAAATTTGGAAAACTCAGCACTGGCCACAGGGCTGGAAAAGGTCAGTTTTAATTCCAATCCCAAAGAAAGGCAATGCCAAAGAATGTCAAGCTACCACACAATTGCACTCATCTCACACACTAGTAAAGTAATGCTCAAAATTCTCTAAGCCAGGCTACAACAATACATGAACAGTGAACTTCCAGATGTTCAAACTGGATTTAGAAAAGGCAGAAGAACCAGAGATCAAGTTGCCAACATCCGTTAGATAATCAAAAAAGCAAGAGAGTTCCAGAAAAGCATCTACTTCTGCTTTATTGACTATGTCAAAGCCTTTGACTACGTGGACTATAACAAACTGTGGAAAATTCTTAAAGAGTTGGAAATATCAGACCACCTGACCTGCCTCTTGAGAAATCTGTATGCAGGATCAGGAAGCAAGAGTTAGAACTGGACATGGAACAACAGACTGCTTCCAAATTGAGAAAGGAGTATGTCAAAGCTGTATACTGTCACCCTGCTTATTTAACTTATATTCAGAGTACATCATGAAAAATGCTGGACTGGATGAAGCACAAGCTAGAATCAAGATTGCCATGAAAAATATCAATAACCTCAGATATGCAGATGACAACACCCTTATGGTAGAAAGTGAAGAAGAACTAAAGAGCCTCTTGATGAAAGTGAAAGAGGAGAGTGAAAATGTTGGCTTAAAGCTCAACATTCAGAAAACTAAGATCATGGCATCTTGTCCCTCACTTCATGGCAAATAGATGGGGAAACAGTGGAAACAGTGACAGACTTTATTTTTCTGGGCTCCAAAATCACTGCAGATGATGGTTGCAGCCATGAAATTAAAAGATGCTTACTCCTTGGAAGGAAAGATATGACCCACCTAGACAGCATATTAAAAAGCAGAGGCATTACTTTGCCAACAAAAGTCGATCTAGTCAAAGCTATGGTTTTTCCAGTAGTCATGTGTGGATGTGAGAGCTGGACTATAAAGAAAGCTGAATGCAGAAGAATTGATGCTTTTGAATTGTGGTGTTGGAGAATGCCGGGGACCAGCGTGAAGAACTCTGCCCATGGCAAAAGTCATGGGGAAGGAGGCTTCCTTCCACCCTGGTGGGTCCAGGGTGAGGAGAAGACTCTTGAGAGTCCCTTGGACAGCAAGGAGATCCTACAGGTGATCTAGTCCATTCTAAAGGTGATCAGTCCTGAATATTCATTGGAAGGACTGATGTTGAAGCTGAAACTCCAATACTTTGGCCACCTGATGCAAAGAACAGACACATTTGAAAAGACCCTGATGCTGGGAAAGATTGAAGGCAAGAGGAGAAGGGGACGACAGAGGATGAGATGGTTGGATGACATCACCGACTCAATGGACATGAGTTTGAGTAAGCTCCGGGAGTTGGTGATGGACAGCGAGGCCTGGCACGCTGCCATCCATGGGGTCGCAAAGAGTCAGACTCGACTGAGTAACTGAACTGAACTGAAACCTGAGATAAGCTTTTCTCAGTTTTGTTTTCCTTTACTGTGATTTAAAAACTCATGGGGTCTTCTGTGGATCTGCTTTCCAACAGGAGCTATAAAAACCTCAACAGTCCCTTTCTCTTTCCTTTAAACTTGATTTCTTAAAAATATTTCATGTATCAAAATGTTTAAGGTGAAGAGATACGTACTGGATGGAACTGTATATTTTTGCTTGAAATTGTCTTCTTAGGACATAAAGAGAAATCAGTTGTTTTATACTAAAAATGCAACATTGCATGCAGATATTTTGCACATGATTTGGAAACTGATAGGCTCACATCGCGACGCTCCAAACTGCCCCTCCTATTCTTGGCAGCTGGACTATTGATTTAATCTGCAGCTATTCACCTCAAGGACTAGAATTTTAGGGGACATTTTTCCTCCTCCCCAGCTAGTGTTTTTTTTTCCCAAGGCATTTTGTAAAATCCCCTCATTATCTATTGCCAGCTAATCAGTTGCCTTTGTCCATTCATTCCTAAGCAAATATTTGAGCATCATCTGTATGCCAGGCACTGGGCTAGTTACTTGGTATCCAGTGTTTACTAAAACATCAGGGTCCCAGCTCTCATGTAGATAACAGTTCAGTGTGAAAGGCAGACAATGAACAAAAAGATAAAAACGGCATTACAAACCATGCAAAATCCTAAGCAGGAGTCAGTGAAGGGAGCTGAACTGAAATGATGCTCGGGCAGCCCTCTCTCTGCCACTTCCTGGATCCTTATCTGTCCTCTCAGCTCTCCCTGGGGCTGGCATGAGGTTTACTTCCTCAGCTCCTGGCCCAATAGTTCTGTGAAAATCCTCACTGTCCAGCCAGAGGAGGTTGGCATTTAATGACTGGAAAATGGATTTGGGGGCTGGTGGGATAAGGTGGGTAGATATGAGAATTCCACTTTGAGACCAAGTGAATCTTGTGTTTAGAATATTGTTGGTCCTTGTTGCATTTATTTTACTTGCCTTATATATTCTCTAGACTCTGGCTCCAGAGCTGAAACAATCGTGGAAAATCTGAAGACAGGAATTAATGTGGTATCTGTCCCCCCTGGGTTTTAGCATTTCAGCCCGAGCTGATGCTCCCACCTCTACAGCTTATAGGCCTTAGGTGTTTTCAGAAGAACTAATGACCTGAACCACAGAGAAGCTGCCAGGGAGCTTAGGAGCTTAATTCTGCAGCTTGAGAAAAAAAAATGAGCTGGGATCTCTTCCTTGTTAAAGAGGCACAGAGCAATGAATCAGTGTAATAAAATCATTCTGAATGATAAGCCTTTGATGCAGGCAGGTTTATTTCCGAGTTTAGCGAAATTTGAGCTATATAATCCATGCTGGAAAAAGATTTCAAAGAAAAACTTCTTTTGATAGTGATTTTCTCCCATTAATGAGGTTGCAGGAGAATTGTTTATTTTTTTTTTCTTCTAAATTTCAAATTTTTTCTAAAAATCAGCCTGTTTTATTCTGATAGTTTTTAAAAATAAAAATTTTCAGTTAATAATATGCCATATTCTTGAACAAGTCACATGGATTTTCCCCTGAAGAGACACACATCTGCTGTGTCTAAGATGCACGGTGCAGGGGCAATGTCGGATGCTGATGTCTGGGACACATTACGATGGGGGTAGATATAAATGCTACACGGATGCTCTGCATCCACCAGGAGCGAGAACTGTAGGGGTCTCAAGCTGTGAATCCCCGGGCTTGCTAAACAACTGTTCTCCATTCAGTTCTCTGCGCCAATAGCATTTGGAAGTCCGCAGTGATACTCAGTATTCTAGGACTACAAAATCCCTGCTTGCCCCGGGCCAACACCGTGCATGCCCATTTTGCTTTCCACACAGAAGAGCCCCTGTTTCTTAAGTCCCCTGTCCAGATTCCAGCCTGGGCACAGTGTCTGCACTGAGATGCTCTTCTCGTGTTTGTGTTACCAAGCTGCTGGGCGCTGCTGCTGTATCTAATGAGCCTTTATCAGACACTCTCTCTGAGGTCTCTTTTGTCAAAGGAAGGTCCAACTTTCAAAACCTGCCAATACACATTTAATCAAATGTGTGCTCTGAGAATAAAAGAGAGGGAAGTGTTTACCACTTGGTGTAAGTCACCCAGACACTGATATTTACATTTGTCGTAGAAATATCACCTGCATCTCCTCATCTGGTGTGTTAGCCTGGACTTCAATAACAAAAATCCCACAGACGTTTATTTCTCACGGTTCTGGAGGCTGGAAAGTCCAAAATCAAGGGGTCAGCTGAGTTTTTTAGGTGAGGGCTGTCTCCCTCGTGTGCAGATGGCTGTCTTCTTGCAGTGTTTTTATCTGGCAGGAGGGATGGAAGAAGGAGGGAGAAGGGGGATGGAAGGGAGAAGGGGGTGGAAGGACGGATAGGGGAAGAGAGAGAAGAAGGAAGGGAGTAAGGGTGGAAGGACGCCGCCCCGGAGTCTTTTCTTTAAAGACACTAATCCCATGGTTGTCAGCCCTTCACCATGACCTTATCCAAACCTAATCTAGTTAACTCCCAAAGGCCCCACCTCTAAATACCACATTGAGAAGTAGGGCCTCTATGGATCAATGTCTTGAAGTGGAGAAGGGGAGACAATTTAGTCCATAGTGCCTGGGTCTCACAGCCTCTGTTCACCTCACTGAGGGTTGAGGTAAGAGAGAGAGTTAGGGGCCCACATTTCAGTCTATCAGTGTCCACTGTTTTAGTCTTATTATACAGTTTCATACTTGCATTTTATTGTTCTTTCTCCTACATAGAGCTTTTGGTAATGGGTACATTTGTTTATCACTAGTTACTTTAGAGGCAATTCATTTTTCAATTGATTTTTAACTTTTTTTTTATTGGAGTACAATTGCTTTACAATGCTGTGTTAGCTTCTGCTGTACAATGAAGTTAACCATCTATGTATATAAATATATGCCCTCCCTCTTGGACTCCCCCCATCAATCTGTCCTTCTAGGTTAACACAGAGTATGGAGCTGAGCTCCCTGTGCTATACAGCAGCTTCCCACTAGCTGTGATAATACTAGTGCAAAGTCACTGTTCAGCTCCCAATTCAGCCCACCCATCCCTTCCCTCCCTATGTCCATTCTGTATGTCTGAATCTCTATTCCTGCCCTGAAACTAGGCTAAATTGATTTTTGTTCCTAGAACTGCCTCATAAATGATCCTGTTGGTCAGTTTCCAAGTTGTGATCACTAATATGACCTGCAGTCTCACTGTCTGTCCCTCACATACAGTCACAAATCTTCCAGCTGTAATGCTGTCTCTTCCATGAGCTACTCCACTTGCTTGTATTCTGCATGACACAGACTTCTTTAAGTGTATACTAATGTCTAGTTAAACAAGTCTGAACTTTAAAAAATCCCCAAGCAAAGTAATTCCATTTTAAAAAGGTTGAATATTCTTGCATATACATATCGCATGATTTATATGACAAAATGATAGAAGCATATTTATATGCAAATCAAGAAAACTTTAAGAAGAAGTATGTTTTCATCCCTTTGAGGTATATGTCTAGGAATGAAATTGCTTGGTCATATAGAAAACTCTGTTTAACATTTTGAAGGGCAGCCAAAATGCTTTCTAAAGCAGCTGCACCATTTTTACAAGTCCAGCAGCAACGTACGAGGGTTCTGTTTTCTTTCTGTCCTTGATAACAGTTGTTACTGTTTGTCTCTTATTCATCCTCATAGATATGAAGTGGTATTTAATCATGACTTAATTAGCATTTCCCTAATGACTGATGATTTTTGAGTATTATTTCATGTGCTTACTGGCCATTTATATATCTTCTTGATTACCTGTCTCTTCAAGTAATTTTTTTGCTAATTTTTCCACCTTTTTGAAATATATTTGACGTATAACATTGTATAGGTTTAAGGTATACACTGTGATGATTTGATACATATTTATATTCTGAAATAATTACAATAAGGTTAGTTGACACTCCCATCACATAGTTATCATCTGTGTGTGTGTATGTGTGTGTGTTGTGTGTGGTGAGATCATTTGACTCTCTTAGCAACTTTCAAGTATGTTGAAAGGATATTGCCTCATGGTTCAGATGGTAAAGAACCCACCTGCAATGCAGGAAACACAGGTTTGATCCCTGAGTTGGGAAGATCCCCCGGAGGAGGAAATGGAAACCCACTCCAATATTCTTGCCTAGAGATTCCCATGGACAGAGAAGCCTGGAAAGCTACAGTCCATGGGGTCCCAAAGAGTAAGACACAATTTAGGGACTGAACAACAACAATTCTTGTCTCTAGCTGCAGGAGTGTGATGATCCACCATAAGACCTGTGAGCAAGATAAATGTGAATAAATAGAGCCATTTATTTTCTAAAGTAAATTTCCAAGGGCAGGAACAGATTTTCCACCAACTTTTATTTTGAAAATTTTCAAACCTACGGAGATACTGAAAGAACAGTACAATAATACATTTTGTACTATAAGTAAATACATTTTGCCCATAATTGATGATTATTAATGCATACCCACCTGTGTGCATGTGGGTCTAAATCATCATAATGTCCTCATCAAATACCCCAGATCCAGAATGTGTCACCTAAGGACAAGGATCTACAAAGGTCCATATAGTCAAAGCTATGATTTTTTCAGTAATCATGTACAGATGTGAGACCTGGACAATAAAAAAGCTTACCATTGAAGAATTGATACTTTTGAACTGTGGTGTTAGAGAAGATTCTTGAGAGTCCCTTGGACAGCAAGGAGATCAAACCAGGCAATCCTAAAGGAAATCAGTTCTGAATCAACTGGAAGGACTGATGCTGAAGCTCCAATACTTTGGCCACCTGATTCAAAGAACTGACTCATTTTAAAATACCCTGATGCTGGGAAAGATTGAAGGTAGAAGGAAAAGGGGGCAACAGAGGATGAGATAGTTGGATGATATCATTGACTCAATGGAAATGAATTTGAGCAAACTCCAGGAGATGATGAAGGACAGGGAAGCCTGGTGTGCTGCAGTCTGTAGGGTCACAAAGAGTCAGACAGACTGAGCAACTGAACAACAACAAAGACAGGAACACTATCCTACATAACCTCAGCACCGTCGCCAGCAAGAGACCCACAGGTGACAGTATACGGAGCATCTCAGTAGATGATACACAGTCACCAGTCTTGTTTCCCAAACTTGCCAGCAAGATGCTTTACAGCTTTTTGCTGCCCAGACCCTATCAAACTGTTGCACTGCATCTAACAGCTTTCAGTCCAAGACTGCCTCCCTACTTCTATATTCTACATCACTGACATTTTTAAGGAGTCAAGGCCAGTTATTTCTTAAACAGTTCCTCATTGATTTTTTGTTTAGGTTCATGGTAAACACTTTGGGCAAGAATATTACACTGGCAATGATGTCTGGATATCTATATCAGCTGTCCCTTCTTAGCGGAATTCAGGAGAATGCCTTGGTTGTGGAGGGTAGTTATCTGTCAGACCTTTCCAGTACAAAGGTACCTTTTACATTTGTAACTAATGAACAATTTTTGTAATTAATAAGTAATAAAAGTGAATACTCTGTTCACCCACAATAATGGAACAGAGTTTACATGCTAAGAATTTACAGAGGAGGTTTCTGATTTCCAGTGACCATTGTCAGCTGTGTCTACCCTGAATTGTCTGGTGGGAAAGTCTAGGGGACCATCATTCTCAAGTTCATGGTGTCAACACAGCAAGTATGTGGGATTGGGGAGTATTTCTTAGTCCCTATCAGTAGTGTAATTACATAGACATTTGAAGACTTGACAGAGTGTAATAAATACCAGAAACTCCCGCTACACACTCTGTTTATATTTAAAATAGATTTGTATTCAGTTGCTTCAGTCGTGTCCAACTGTTTGCAACCCCATGGACTGAAGCCTACCAGGCTTCTCTCCATGAGATTTTTCAGGCAAGAATACTTGAATGAGTTGCCATTTCCTCCTCCAGGGTATCTTCTCCAGCCAGGGATCAAGCCTGCATTTCCTGTGTCTCCTGCATTGCGGGTGGATTCTTTACCACTGAGCCACCAGCAAAGCTCTCAAATAAATGTGATAGTACCTAATCCTGTAGTTTGGTGCCAGGAGAGAGGAGCTGGATGACATAGAATGCCCATGGAAAAAATCTGTGCTCTTGGACTTGGTGAAACCATTGTTTGTGCCAAGAAGAGTGTGTCTGAATAAAATGTAAGTTGAGAAGTTTAGAGATAAAAGTTTACATTTTGAGAGGACTTTTGTGCCTAACCACTGGATATACTTTCAGAATGTCATTCAATCTACCTTTCAGAGACATGCAGGTGGTGATGTATGACTTACATCATTTCATTTGAGAACTGGAGAAGATCGGAGCACAGAACTGTGACTCACTCTGAATCCATCCACATCATTGCAGGGGTGGGGGCACTTCTATGCTTTCTTGTTCATTTATTTAACATTAATGAAAGCAAATTGATTTTTTCATTTTAGGATGCAATGAGATAAATGAAAGGGGAGGTCAGTTGAGCTTTTTCTTGCTTGAAAATTGCACAGTCACATGTGAGACACCTTCCTCATTGTAAACCAACCTGGAATAGTAAGAATAATTTAGACAAAGAGTATGAATGAATGCTGAGCAGTGGAGAACAAAGAAATTAAGAAACCACTCAGAAATAGCTCAAGGATTTAGTTCAGAGGCAAAGCTAGGAATTTAGAATCTTATTATCCTGGTTTTCAATGGGATTTCAAAACACTAATTAGTGCCCTAACTCTTCTCTGAAGCAGATCATTTCACTCAAAGGCCAGTTAAGAAGTTAGAACTTAAAAGAGTAATTCTCTGAGCGGCTCTGTAGCTTGTCTTCCCCGAATCACTCAGGACTTAATGATGGGGAAAACCAGGGGTGGGATAAAGCTGTGGACTATGTGGGAGAGAAAAGGAGTCCCAGGGCTGTGAGCAACATCAGGCCCACTACTCAGAGCAGGTCCAGAGGCTCTGGGAGCCAGGGGTGGGGCAGAATGTGCACTTGCTGCTCAGCCTCCAAGCAGGTCTTGCTGGGTGGCTGCAGGCTCTGCCCGGTGAGTTAAACACGCAAATGACTCAGGCTCTATGGCCAAATGTGGGACCATCAGCTCCAGCTGTCAGACCTTCCCACCAGGGTCAGGCTCAGCCCTCCTTCCTGCCTGCCCTGAGGGACTACCCACGGCTGCTCCCTTCTCAGCATGTGCCCCTCTGCAATGAGGACTCTGTTTTAGGGCTGAAGACCATTTTTCCCCATGAACTTAGCCCCGTCACACTTGTATCAGATGCACTGCTAATCCCCTCTCCAGCCATCTTCAGTGCTTTGTGTTTCATACATATATAACCTCACACAAATAGCTTCAAGTTCATGGCCAAAAGCTGACATCAGCCCCAAGAGGAACGCTGAGCAGAAGCTATTCAGCTGGCTCAGTTTCTCACTGACTGAGACCATCTTTCTTACGTAGAGCCCCAAGCTTTCTCACTGTGCTGCCTGGGACCAGACCATTTCCTCGGCTGGGTCTACTTGTGCCCTCAGTTGAGATCGAAGCCCTGAGAGTCACACCTACCTTTCTGAAGGGACTGGTCAGCTGGGTAACAGTGGACTAAAGACTGAGGAACTCAGAAGAGGGTCTGGAATCAGTAGTCAGTGCAATGTTTTATGGGGTTTTAGAGGCTTCTGATGACAAGCCATAAAGTAAAATAGATAAACCTCTCAGAAAGTAAGGAGTCATTTTGACATCTGAAATAATTTAAGTTTGTTACATTTTCAGAGCACAAATCATCCACTAGCTTCAGATTTTAGCTGTTTCCCTGCTTGTCTAATTTGTTTTTAATTTCATTGGAGTATGGTTGATTTACAGTGTTGTGCTAAAAGAGGAGAATGAGAGCACTGTGGACCTTCAGAGTTACTTGCCAACAACAATAAGATGTGAACCAGGGACTTGGGCAACAGCAAGATCTGTTCTAAGTACCTTGGTGCTGAGTGTTTCCTGGGATCACAGCAGCTAATATCTTCATCGAGATCCAGTGATTTTGTTGGAGTAAATTAATCTGTACTTCTTTGCATGAAACACACGTGGTTCCCTCCTTACAACTAAAAATAACTTCAATTTCTGTCCACTGGGCAGTGTTCCCTGTCTGGGTTTCAGGAGTGGACTTGAAGAAGGACCAAAGACCCTTGATACATCATTGTTTCGACCACAAAAGGACTGAAGGGCACAGCATTAAAAGAAGAGAGGAGGGAAGAGCAATAACAAAAAGTCGGCAAGCAGTCCAAACAGAAACAAGACAGGAAAAGGAGCAAGCAGGTTTTCCTAAGTAATAATTTTTCTTAAAGTTTTTAGTTTCTACATTACAAGTTTCCATTGATTGTCCTGAATGAAAATGGGAAGGGAAAAGGAAACCTCTTGTGGCAATTAGCTAAGTGCCCGCGAGCCCCGCTCTCCCCCTCTCTTCTTCTCAGCAATCTTTTATTTCTGATGCGGGCCCTGAGGTTCCTGGGAGGCAGACTCCACTCCCAGCCCCAGGGCTGGGGCCTATAGTCTCCTTCATCTCCCCGGCTACAGAGATTGGTTCAAAAGTGGACTGGCTACTTACAAAAACTCAATTAATGGCTTCAGGTTTTCTGGGAATGCAGAGACAAACCATTTTAATAAGGAATTCTGGAACCAAAATAGGAGCTGGGAGTTGATGGCAGTCAACGTCTCTGTTACTGGAGCATGTTAATTGCTTTATTGTTCAAGCTCATTTGAGCTTGGGTTTGTTTCTCTCTGTGAATGAGAATTACTTTATAATCGAATCAGAGTAAAAGAAATCTCATCAGGAGATTTCAGAATAACCAGGAAGAAGCTATAGTTCTAAAGTCTTCTTGCAAGAAAAAATAAAGCACATCATTTACAAGGAAATGGTAGCCAGACAGGCTGTCAGTCTCTCATCAGAATTTCAAGGTGGTAAAAATCGTGGAAAAATATCTCCCAAATTTCGAGGGAAAATTATTTTTATCTTAGAACTTTACAGAGTGAACCTTTTCTAAAGTGTGAAGTCACGACATCTTTAAATCTACTTTTTTTTTCATTGAGTTTGCCTCCCACATACTCTTTCTTAAGAAGTAGCTTAAAGATATGCTTTTGGAGAGATGAGGGGCTCCAACAAGCAAGGGGAAGACGTGGACTGCAGCCTGCTTCTGGTCAGTCCAGCCAGGAATGAAGGGACACCCTGGAACCACAGCTGTGCACCAGCCAAGGGGCAATAGGTGTGAGGGGCAAGGGGGCACCCAGGGAGGACACCTCCACCTGTGGGAAAAGATGACCCTATGGGGAGGATTGGGAAGCGAAAGGTAAAAAGTCGGACAGTTATTTACTACAGAGAAGAAGAAAACGCTGTATAAAAATTTCATAGCTCATAGTCATGACCAGTGATTATAATGTGAATCTGGATTATTGCTCAGTTATCAAAAGATGCCTACCTCCCCTGGGAGAATGTGGCTTGGCTTTTGAAGAGCTCCATCCACATCATGACAGTGAATGCACCCCTTACTATGGTGTGTGCTCAGGCGCTCAGTCATGTCAGGCTCTTTGTGACCCCATGAGCTGTAGCCCTCCAGGCTCCTCTGTTCATGGGATTCTCCAGGCAAGAATACAGGAGTGGGTTGCCATGCCCTCCTCCAGGGAATCTTCCTGACTCAGTGATCGAATCAGTGTTTCCTGCATGAGCGGGCGGATTCTTTAGCATCTGACCCACCAAGGAAGCCCTTTATTATGTGTAACTCATGGATAACTATGAATAATTAACAGATGTTTAGTGAGCAGTTAGGCATTTTATTTTTGTGGTTTTCTTATATTGGGGAACACATGTTTTTTCAGGTTTCAAACATAAACACTTGAAAATCCCATAGATCCTAAGTAATTGCCTATGGTGACTAACAAATAGAACACTGGGAGTGGTCTTAGGACCACTCATTAATTCACATTGACTGAGCAGTAACGGCAGGCAAAATAATATTCTAAACAATGTGAAGTGTTAAATTATAAATGAGTAAAATATACAGTGTCTGACTTCAAAGATTATAATCTATGAACAAAAATAAAATTTATTCAAGGAGCAAAAATAAATAAGCATGTTAAATCAAGGTGAAGATAAATTATTCAGAATCACTGAAGGTTGACAATAAAGAGGAAATAAAAATGGGTTGGAAATATACAGATTTCTTACAGGTTTTTTCCCTAAGCCAAATATTAAAGAATTCATTTATTTTATAACTCTGAAAAAGTCATTTAAATCCCCCTGACCCCACTTTCCTTATCTGAAAATGAGAAAATTAAGCTAAACCTTTCCTTCCTGCTCTAAAACTTGATATTATGATTCTGAGAGAATTTCCCATCAGGCAAAAATAACACTTCAAGGAAAACAGGGGTTTTCTTTTATCAAAACAAGGAGATAGTTCTTCTGTCACCCATATTCAGATCTCTAAAGATTATTCCAGATGAAAAATTCCATATGGCAGTTGTAGAAAGTAATGCATTTGACAAAGAGCCCCCAGAGCAACTGAAAGTCAGGAAGGGCTTACTGCTAATTCACACCACACTCAATAGCCAGATTAATCTTCCTACAAGATGCTTTGGGCATACCGGACCTTGCCCGAAACACCTTAATAGCTTTCCCCAGCACACAGGATCCAGACCTACAGGAACACATTTCAAACTGCCTTAAACATATGTACCAGGCTTCCATTTCTAACAACAAACTACCAAATTGCAGAAAGAAGACAACGTTCACAGGAAACATATTGAAAGAACTTGTTTGTTGTTGTTGTTGTCATAGTTCAGTCGCTCACTTGTGTCTGACTGTGACCCCATGGACTGCAACACACCAGGCTTCCCTATCCTTCACCGTCTTCCAGAGTTTGCTCAGACTCATGTCCACTGAGTCAGTGATGCCATCCAACCATCTCATCCTCTGCCACCACTTCTCCTGCCCTCAGACTTTCCCAGTGTCAGAGTCTTTTCCAGCGAAGTGTGGCTACCCTTGAAACCCAGGGCAGTATGTACAGCTGGTTTTGCTAAGGGCTTCCCTAAGGAGGGGAATTGTACAGAATCAAGACACTAATTATTGATAAAATGGATACAGTTGGACACAGACACATAGGGAGAACACTGTGAGCAAGAAGGAAAAGATCGGAGGGAAGTATCTTAGAAACTGAGGACCTCTGGGGACAAGCCATGGTGGCAGCAAACACTGGAAGCCTGGCGAAAGGCAGGGAACAAATTTCCCACCAGCATCCCTTGTGGAAACTAGCCCTGTGCACACCTTGATCTCAGACTTCCAGCTTCTGCAACTGGGAGATGATAAGTTGTGTGGTTTCAGAATGTGACAGTCTGTACTGGCCGCCCTGGGAACGAAATTCATATGGTAATCCTACTTCTCCTTTTTGAGGAACTGATGAAGTGTTTTTAAAAGGGGCTGGGACATTTCACAGTCTCATTAGCAGTGAGTGAGGGTCAGTTTCTCCACATCCTGGCCAAGGCGTGGTGCTGTCCAACTTTCTGATTATTGTCCTGGTGGGTCTGAACTGGACTTCCATGGTCATTTAGAAAGTATTTCCTTATAATTCATATTATTCTTATACAATTAACAGTAATGTTTCCTTTTTCATTTCTGATTTTAGTATTTGAGTCTTCTCTCCTTTTTCTTGGTCAGAATTTTTTGTCAACTTTGTTGATCTTCTCAAACATCCAACTTTTGATTTTATTGATTTTTCTCCATTATTTTTTAATTCTCTGTTTCATTTACTGCCACCCTTGTCTTTATTATTTACTTCCTTCTTCTTGTATATTTTTAAGTTTTCAGTGTTTACTTCGGGAATTATTGTTAACATCTTTATTTATACCAATCTAGTTTGGATTACTATCAAATTAATGTTAATGCTATACAAAAAACTGTGCTTTTGTATAGATATGGTCCCCATTCCCCACTTACTGTCACAAAATATCTCTGTATGCATTGTTTCCATCAGTTTGGGCTTACTGCAGTATGCATTTGTGTTTTAAATAAAATAGGGGGAAATGGGGAAAGGAAATCAAATAGGGTAAAATACAGTTACAAACCAAAAATGCATTTATACTGCCTTCTGTATTTACCTGTGCAATTATCTTTACTGCTGTTCTTTATTTCTTTACATGCATTCAAGTTAATGAATGGTGTACTTTCTTTTCAAAATAAAGGACTGCTTAATAGTATCTCCTATAGGTCAGATGTGCTAGCAAGGAACTCTCTTAGTTACTGTTTATCTGACTATCTGATTATTATTTTTTATCTGGGACTTTTAAATTTCTTCTTCACGTTTTTGTAACACAGCTTTGCTAGATGTAGAATTCTTTGACAGTTTTTTTCTTTCATCACTTTTAATGAATCAACTACTACCTTCTGGCTCCCATGTTTTCCGCTATTTTCACTGATACCTTGTCAGATCCAAGATAATTAGACTTTCTGTTTTTATTTTTCTTGCATGGGTTCTCCTTATCCTGCATTCTTTCTACAAGTCACTGTATCAATCTAGATCCTGAAACAAAACATGATTTTTCTCAGGGTGAACATACCAAAAATGTGATCACCCAAAGTGATCTGAGCCCTACAAAATCTTTGCCTCATCACCATGAGAGATTTTCACAGCCTACTGGCAACTTTTAAGTTCTAAGTTGCTCCAGCCACTAAGTCTAACTACACTATGAGTTTACTGAGAGCAAGTAAAAGATATTCAGTACTTAATGCATTAATATTTTTTATTGATAATGGCCTAGATTGTGTTTATTTTGAATAATAAACACAACAAGCACATACCACACTTTACTGATAGAGCTGAGTGGTATGTGTAATGTGAGTAGCAGTTACAAAGAAAGGAAATAAGACAATGATGGGATGCTTGCTAAGGACCCAGTCAACTTGAATGTGATGCTCTATACCACTGGACATTGTGAAAGCAAATATCTCATTTAACCCACCCTGGTCCTGGGTGACCCTCATCATTTGCCTGAAGGAGCCTGGTATGACCTTGCCTTTAATGTCTTGATGAAGATAATGTTTCATTACTTTAGCTGTTAATCCTCTATTGTACTTACAGAAATTCCAGCGCCATAGGTCATATCCAGACTGAATTTCCTCTCCTTTTATTCAGTTTTGATGACTTTTTCATACATAGAAAGATATGGTAAAACTTCCAACGGAAAGAAAAAAAGATTCATGATGCAACTGATTCGTATTCAAAAGTGAATCATCTAAAATCCATGATGTTGACTTTTAATAAAAAGGCAGCTAAAATGGGGACTCTTTTTGCTACAGGGGACACTTCTTTCTAAATGGACATCCTCCCAGTAATAAGGTCTCATAGGGGGATGGCACTTCACACTTCAAGCATTGTTACATGAAGAATTAACTCATTTCATTCACCCAGGGAGGCAAGCAGATTTTATAAGCCTTTTTTTAAAAAATGAAAACACTAAAATATAGAGAAATTTGATTTGCCTTGGTCATACTAATTACTAGAAGTGATTTCCCCTGATAGTAATATTGACTTATGCCGGGAGCCAGAGTGAGGATTCCCACCTGTGACATAGTCATGTGGCAGACTCGATGGGCAAGGACGATTCAAGTCTCGGAGTTTCCCCCTGGTATTTCCTGAGCATGAACCCCCCAAAAATAAGAATCTGCCTGACATTGTACTTTTTTCTAATTCTTCTGACATTCTCTGGAAAAAGTTAATTCAAGGCTTTAGTCTTCTGCATTTGAAAGGAGCGTTTCAGCTCAATCCCCTCTGATAATGCTCTAACTTAAATGCTCTCATTTGCGTAACAGGTTCCCCGGACCTTTTGCAGCTTGTAAATTGCTTACAGCCCCCAACTGCTAGGGGCACAAAGCTTGAAGTATCTTAAAGTTACCAAGCTTTTTTTTTTTAAGAGCTAAGAAACATATTGGTGACAAGATTTCACTGTTGATTCAATGATTGCTGCCAGACCTCCTTATTCTTCTTCTTTGGGGCACCTGGGAGGATGTTAATCAATGTAAATGGGATATGGAAAAAGATATGTAGTAGTTTTGATGTTAACAACACAAGTCTTCTGGTTAACAAACCCTTATCAGAAAAGAGCCATAAAATGTTAATTGGCCCTTTTGGCCTGAAGATGATGTAAATCACCTAAGACTTGTGTATACAACTAGGTCTGCAGAGAGAAAAGCCTGGTTTTTGATAAGAGTTTGGGCTGCTAACACTGCATAAATTTGTATTACCCCTTGATCTCTATGTACAATCAAAAAAGGTATAAAAGGCCTTGAAGGACAATAGGGGCNAGAAAAGCCCGGTTTTGATAAGAGTCTAGGCTGCTAACACTGCATAAATTTGTATTACCCCATGATCTCTATGTACAATCAAAAAAGGTATAAAAGGCCTTGAAGGAGAATAGAGCCCTGGAGCCAGTCATTGGGAGGACTGGTTTCCCCCATGTCTCTTTCTCTCTCTCCCTTTACTCTAATTTCTGGCTGAATTCCCATCTGGGGCGTGGAGGCTCGCCATGTCTACTTACTTGTCCTGGCTTCTAAGATCCACGCAAAAGGGAGCCCAAGGTGGGGCACCCTTAGATATTCAAGTGGATGCCAGTGGCCCAACATAGATGGTGAAAACCTCTTGTCTCTAGGTTTTATTGGCTTTCCAAGTAAACCAAGTTATTCAGCCTCTTTTCTCCACTTAATTTTCCTACTATACTATTATTTCCTAATCTTATATTTCTGAATAAATAAGTTTTTCCTTGCCTATCCGTCTCCCTTTCAAATCACCCTGGATCCACCGGGGCTGGACCCCAGCAGACTTAATTTTCACAGTACTAACAGTGGCAATGGTGGGGGTAGGGGCCAACAGGTGGGAAAGGCAGGTTTAGGGAGTTCTCATTTTTAAATTGAAGTACAGCTGATTTATATTATTTTGCTAGTTTCAGATGTAGAACAAAGTGATTCATTTATATACATATAACTGAGTAATAATATAAATATTTCAGATTATTTTGTGTTATAGGTTATTAAAAATGTTGAATATAGCACCATGTGCTATATAATAGATCTTGTTGTTTATCTATTTTATACATAGTAATGTGTATCTGTTAATCCCAAACTCCTAATATACCCCTCCCTCTTTCCTTTCCCCTCTGGTAACCATAAATTTGCTTTCTATGTCTGTAACTGTAACAGATACCTTTATAAAACTATGAGTAATCATCTCGAAAGGAATCCATGCCACTGCTACAGCTCCTGATGGAAGATAAGACTGAGGATGATAAGGATTTGGTGTTAACAGTGTTAACATTTATCAGAAAATCAGTAAAGGCAAAGGATTGTAGTAGATACTTAGACTGAATGAACTTATTAAATACTCTCAGAATGATTAAAAGTTGTGTGTTTGTCTGAGTTCAATTAGGAGACAGAAACCACACAGTAATTTGAACAGAAGTATAGTGTAAAGAGTTTTAAAACAACTATAAGAGGATTAAAGATGTAAAAGAAACTTTGAAGAGTAACATACAGCTGAGGGGGAATATCTAAGGAAAGGGAAACTTGGAACGGTGGCCTGCATCAAGACCAGGGTGCAGAACTCATTTGACCAGTGTTTGTAGCCCACTGCACAGCAGAGGCTATTGTTGGGTTCCAGACCAGAGAAACAATGACCTTACTTGCTTGCTTAGAAGCAAACGTGTAAACACATCAAGGATGGCAGGGCCGGCCTCATCTGATCCCCCTCAGCACTAGAAGCCTCCCATGAGCAGAAATTAGATCCCTAAAGCTGGTCAAGCCAGCTTCTTATAGCCTGACCTCGGATATTCATAAACGGATAATTACATACTTAAATATCAAAGAATATTGAGAGTTGCTACCTGTTTTAACAAGTATATATTTAATGCTCATTAAATATGTATTGGGTGAGAAGTGAGAAAATGTGTCCTTTTTTTTTTTTTTTTTGGGNTATCTGAGGTTATTGATATTTCTTCCAGCAATCTTGATTCCAGCTTGTGCTTCATCTAGCCCAGCATAACATATGATGTACTCTGCATATAAGTTAAATAAGCAGGGTGACAATATACAGCCTTGACATACTCCTTTCCCAATTTGGAAGCAGTCTGTTGTTCCATGTCTGGTTTTAACTGCTAATTCTTGACCTGCATACAGATTTCTCAGAAGTTAGGTAAGGTAGTCTGGTATTCCCGTCTCTTGAATTTTCCAGTTTGTTGTGATCTACAAAGTCAAAGGCTTTGGTAATTTGGTCTCTGGTTCCCCTGCCTTTTCTATATCTAGCTTGAACATCTGGAATTTCACAGTTCGTATACTATTGAAGCCTGGCTTGGAGAATTTTGAGTATTACTTTGCTAGTGTGTGAGATGACTACAATTGATGAAACTCCATTAGGAAGAGATAAAAAAGGAAAATAGAAATCAAAAATTTACCCCTGATGTTAGTACACATGACCCCATTATGACACATGAAGTTTTAACATCCTAACACTGGTATTCTCTTGAATTTTCAAATCTTTTCAGGTATCTGGATGCTGACCCATCCACTGAGGTTTCAAAGTGGGTCAGTAGTAAAGAATCCACCTGCCAGTGTAAGAGACACAAGAGACACCAGTTGGATTTCGGATCAGAATGAGTCCCTGGAGAAGGAAATGGAAACCCACTCTAGTATTCTTGCCTGGAGAATCCCATGGACACAGGAGCCTGGAAAGCTACAGTGGAGGGGATTGTAAAGAGTGGAATACAACTTAGCAACTAAAGAACAGCAACAAATTAATAAATTGTACAAATGCAGCCTCTTTATTTCCAGATTCTATTATTAAACAGTGCTGCCTTTCTCTATTTTAAAATTTAGAATCCAGTTCTTCATTGAAAGAGAGATTTTCATTTATTTTGCATTTGAAAGGTATGCCATGTCCTGGGTGTGTTTAGGAGTTCCCTTAGTGACTTCATCATAATTGGCTGAAATATTTTTACAGGATCTGATCCAGGCTGAGTTTGACAGTGCTGTGAATTATAGAACAGTTAGTTCTTCCTGACTTAAACAGTTGTCAGGCTGTGGAATTAGTGCTGCTTGAGGCTAAGTTACATCAGAAGGTTAATGCTCAGGCTCTTAACTCTGTGGACCTTTATGGCTCAGATATTCCTAGCGTGACAGGCAGAGATAGAGCCCAGTCATCTTGGCAGGACCCTGGGTGAACACATGCATGGAGCACAGCCTTTGCACAGTTTCTCCAGGCATTTGGCCTTTTAAGGGAAGAGTCTAAAAGGCCTTTAGAATCCACTTTTTATTTTAAACCTAAGTTGGCTTCCCTGGTGGCTTAGATGGTAAAGAATCTGCCTGCAATGCAAAAGACCCTGAGTCCAGAAAACCCCTTGAAAGTGGAAATGGCAACCCACTCCAGTATTCTTGCCTGAAGAATTCCATGGACAGAGGAGACTGGTGGCCTACAGTTCATGGGGTCACAAAAAGTTGGACACGACTGAGCAACTTTCACTGGCGGATGCTCAAGAAAGATAAAGGACTTAGCCATAGTCCCCCAACCAGCTGGTGGACATGACAGGTCAAAACATGCATTGTCTGTATTTCTGATTTCTAACCCACATCTCCATCTGCCAGGCCTCCTTCAGGGCATGGGGACCAGTCTCCTGGGTGGTTCACTCAGAGGAGTTGAAATCCAGGTCTGAATAGTAGTCCAGAGTCAGAAAAGGCCAAACAGAGAGGACATGGGTCCATTATGTCTTCTTTCAAATATAGTGAAGAATCTGCAGCTCAGGTTCGATCCCTGGGTTGGGGATATCCCCTGGAGAAGGGAATGGCAACCCACTCCAGTATTCTTGCCTGGAGAATCCCATGGACAGAAGGATTCCCTAATATACTATATCATGATGTAATATCATACCATATTATGCTGCATCATGTTATACTGTATCAAGTTATACTATATAACATATTATACTATATCATATTATATTGTATCATATCATATCATATTACGTTGTATCATAACATGTTACAGACCATTGATATATTACATGAAAAAAGCCAGTAGAACTATGGATAAAGTCAGGTGGCAGCTGGGTCCCCAGTCAAAACCCCACTTTTGCCTTTCTTCTGGCTTATCAACATGGAAAAAAAAAGTTAAAATGGAAAGCAGAAGTATCAAGAAAANATAACATATTACAGACCATTGATATATTACATGAAAAAAGCCAGTAGAACTATGGATAAAGTCAGGTGGCAGCTGGGTCCCCAGTCAAAACCCCACTTTTGCCTTTCTTCTGGCTTATCAACATGGAAAAAAAAAGTTAAAATGGAAAGCAGAAGTATCAAGAAAATGCAACTTTCTGTAGTACAGGACCAAGAGGAGAAGATGAAAATGACTGGAGGGGGAACAAAACAAGATGGGAATGGGTGTCTGGGTGATTAGGGCATCACAAGGAGCCAGAAGGCAGAGTCCGTGCTGGTGTGATCACCAGAGGTCAACTGGCAGCCTCAAGGAGCAAGAAAAGGACAAGCTCATTAAGAAATTCATTCAACGGGAATGTAGGCAAATACAAACTGCCTGCTTCACCACATTTATACTAAGGTCTTGGTAAGTCTAACAGAAAATGGAGAAATAAAAAGTAATTCTAAAAGGAAAAGATGAATTCTTCTTAAATCTGTGGCTGAAAAGGATGTGCCTTTCAGTCAGAACAACTCTATTATATAACGCACTATGAAACTGTTATTATCCTAGCTGAGAATGTCGAATTCTCAAAAAATAAAAGGAAAAAAGAAGAAAAGTCCAAATTAAACAGATAAAGGTACCAGGAATTTTGGCAGAAAGGAAATGACTATATACTGATTTTCCATGAAGTTGTGTATCTCACATAGAAGCCCAAGTAAATAAAGAAAAATCATGTCATTAAAAATACTTCTTGTAAATGCTTCCAAATAGCTGATCAGATGTCTGAGTGTTGGGCTATGTGTTCACCACCACAGTGAAATGTAGGGTCTGAGTGCAGAACTGTGCATAGTTTTCATTCATTTGTCGTGATTGTGTCATCAGCCTCTGGTATCAACCTTCAAGATCATGAAGACTGTAGGTCTTTGGCCTGCCATTGATAATTATTTATCTGGCAATAACGTATTACTTTGGCTTTTATAACTACCTTAAGTGTCTGTATGCTCAAGTTTCAGTGGTAATATTTGAGACTGTTTTCTCCCAAACGATGAGGGGAGAGTAGGGGAAACACATGTCCTATCTGAATAATTAGAACCAACAAAACCACTGGATTCACGAACCTTGATAACAGAGCAGAGCTGTTGCACTAGGGCAGTATATACACTTCCATTATTG
The DNA here is from genome assembly GCA_006410615.1 of Neotragus moschatus. Lineage (NCBI taxonomy): Eukaryota > Metazoa > Chordata > Mammalia > Artiodactyla > Bovidae > Neotragus > Neotragus moschatus. The sequence goes on along the minus strand of SJYA01001611.1, from coordinate 1,810,026 downwards.
CAAGAATGCTCAATAATTGCATCAGCTGCCACTTTAGAATCCATAAAAGACTCGCCTATAGAGTGCCTACTTAATATTCTGTATGGTTCTGTGAGGAAGTATAGTATGATATGGAAACATATTTGGTTTTTGTCCCTGGTTCATGGCACAGAATTCCCCAAACCTTGATATCTCCTGACTGATACTGAAGTTGGAGCTGGCCTCTGTACCCCAACACTGAATTAAATCTTGGAGACAGAGTTTTGGGTGAAGTAAAAAAGAATAGCTTCATTTCTTTGCCAAGCAAAGGGGGCCACAGTGGGCTAAAGCCTTCAAAATTGTGTGTCTGGGTATCCCCATGGAGGAGGAAAGGTTGTGTGTTTGGAGTCCTATAATCCAGGGATAGGGTTGCTGATAAGAATCCAGGTGTGTGCAAGGCTCCACTGCCCACATCCCTTCAAGCCAGAGATCACTTGGTGTCGGGTGGTGATGTGACCTTTCTGGAATGAGGACTGCTTCATCAGGTAGTTAATATCTTGTTTGTTTTTTCAGTTCTTCAGAGGAGCTCAAAGATATTTTGTGTGTCCCTTGAAGGGGAACCAGGATCTGCCGCCAGGCTGTACCATTGTTTCTTAGCTGTTCATCCCTTGTCTCTGCACCCTTCCCTTCCCTGATTAGCAACTGCTTGAACTTACCCTTCGTCCTCCTCTGTTAATTGTTGTTTAGTCATTTAGCCGTGTCCAACTCTTTGCAACCCCATGGACTGTAGTCCGCCAGGCTCCTCTGTCCATGGGATTTCCCAGTACTGGAGTGGGTTTCCATTTCCTTCACTGGGGATCTTCCTGACCCAGAGATTGAACCTGCATCTCCTGTGTTGGCAGGTGGATTCTTTACCAATTGAGCCACCAGAGAAATCCCTTTGTTTCAATACGAGCATCTTTTTTATTCACCTTGCATCCCTTCCCATCACTTTGGGTTTACGCTAATTGAAGTGACTTAGAGTGGAACTCCTAGACCCTCAGGATGGGGCTGGTCACCAGAAAGCCCAAGTGATTGGATAGTTGAGATGATCAGCCCCAACCACGATCCCCAGCGGTGGGTGGGGGCTGGAGATTGAGCTCTTAACAAGTTCTTCAAAAACAGCTGAGCTAGCTGAGCTGGGAGGGNAGACCCTCAGGATGGGGCTGGTCACCAGAAAGCCCAAGTGATTGGATAGTTGAGATGATCAGCCCCAACCACAATCCCCAGCGGTGGGTGGGGGCTGGAGATTGAGCTCTTAACAAGTTCTTCAAAAACAGCTGAGCTAGCTGAGCTGGGAGGGTGCATCTGGAGAGGTGTGGAATCCACCTGCCCCTCCCTCCTTACTCTGCCCCTGAAGGATTCCATTTGTTTGTTCCTGAGTTGTATCTTTTATAATAAACTGTTTCTTGTCTTCTGTCAGCTGCTCTAGAAAAATCATCAAAACTGAGGAGGGGCTGCATGGAAACCCTTGACTTACAGCTGGTTGTTGAGCTGGTTGTAAGGTGGCAGCTGGGACCTGCGACTGTGTCTGAAGTGGGACTGAGCCCTCCCCCTGTGGGGTCTGCATCACCTTTGTGGTCAGTGTCAGAACTGAACTGAATGAAAGGACAGCTAGGTGGTGTCTGGAGGGCTGGAAAAACTGGTCACTGTGGGGAAGAAAAAATCCTACAAATTTGGTATCAGAGGTGTTTGAGTAAAAGCAACTCAGGCAGACAGGGTGACATCGTTCCTTTTTCCAAGTAGGCTTACAAAGCTGAACTGACTCGCTCACAGGATGAGCTAAGCAGGGTGTCCACGGAGCAGGCTTTACTTTATTCTCAAACTCATACCATCCCCCTCTTGACTGTGGTTGAACCAGGTCTGGTCCCNCAAGGCTATGGTTTTTCCAGTGGTCATGTATGGATGTAAGAGTTGGATTATAAAGAAAGCTGAGCACAAAAGAATTAATGCTTTTAAACTGTGATGTTGGAGAAGACTCTTGAGAGTCCCTTGGACTGCAAGGAGATCCAATCAGTCCATCCTAAGGGAGATCAGTCCTTGGTTTTCGTTGGAAGGACTGATGTTGAAGCTGAAACTCCAATAGTTTGGCCACCTGATGCAAAGACCTGACTCATGTGAAAATACCCTGATGCTGGGAAAGACTGAGGAAAGGAGAAGGGGAAGACAGAGGAGGAGATGGTTGGATGGCATCACTGACTCAATGGACGTGAGTTTGCGTAAGCTCCGGCAGTTGGTGATGGACAGGGAGGCCTGGTGTGCTGCGGTTCATGGGGTAGCAAAGAGTCAGACATGACTGAGTGACTGAACTGAGAAACTGAACTAATTTTATATAATAGCAAATAAATGTATTAATTGATTTTCTACTAATGCAAATGAATGTCCTTCACAAGCAGCAGACAAAGAAAATCACCAACAAAATCAGAGTTTAATTATTTCCTTAGTAGCAACTTGGAATCAATATATCTGCCTAATACTCACTGCCAAAACTTAATTCCCATTGTATTCACTTGCCTTTACGTGGTTTCAAGCAATCAGAAGATGAAAAGAGAGTACATTTCATTCATGTTATAATAACAACTTTAAAAAATTACACGCATAATGTTTTGAAGGGAGCAAAACAAGATAAAGATAACAAATAAAGAGGACAGATACTGGCATGTTTCTTGGCTCAGGTGTCCACTTCCAGGGATGAGAAAAAATAGACTCAATCAGGTCCGTACACTTGGCTCCAGCTTCACTTCCAGGATAAACCAAATAGTTGAACAAGTGTCCACGAATCTAAGATCTCAAATTACCTTCCTGAGTTGGTCACCAATTGGCTGTGACCTTGCAAAGCTTACTTGCTTTGCTTAAACACAGGTAGTTTTAGAAACAGGTGCCTCTTCTGTGTAACTAAACAACCCCTAAGATTTTTTTTTTTTTTTTATAGAAGAGGTGGGGGCTTCTCAGCTGGCGCTAGTGGTAGAGAATACACTGCTGATGAAGGAGACATGAGATGTGAGTTCTGTCCCTGGGTTGTGAAGATCCCCTGGAGAAGGAAATGGCAACCCACTCCAGTATTCTTGCCTCGGAAATCCAATGGGCAAAGGAGCTTGGCAAGCTACAGTCCATGGGGTCGCAGAGTTGGACATGACTGAGCATACACCTTTAATATAGCTACTCCCTGATACAAATCACATAAGGGTTTTGGAACTCAGCACTGTTAAGTGACTTATTAGATGATAGGCTTACAAGGTGGTTACACTGGGATTGAACACTGGGCTCTTTTCTTCGTGTTTCCTGTGTAATAAACTGTTACTGAGTAAAGAGGTGACAGCCTCACAGGCACCTCACAGTCCATTTTGACCACAGTTTTATCTTTACAGCCTTTTGCTGCCTGGGTGCAGTTTCTGGGGCCCTGACCTGCCCACACACCTCACATCCTGTCACCTGGACCAGAGAAATAGCATCTTTGTCTCAGCACCCAGTGATGGGACTTCCCCAGCAGTCCAGTGGTTAAGACTTTGCCTTCCAATGCAAGTGGTATGGGTTCAATCCCTGGTCAGGGGGCTAAGATTCCACATGCCTCATGGCCAAAAAAAATAATAAACCGTAATGCAGAAACAATATTGTAACAAATTCAATAAAAGACTTTTAAAAAAAGCACCTAGTGATGTAACAGCTGCTGCTAAGTCACTTCAGTCATGTCCGACTCTGTGCGACCCCATAGATGGCAGCCCACCAGGCTCCCCCGTCCCTGGGATTCTCCAGGCAAGAACACTGGAGTGGGTTGCCATTTCCTTCTCCAATGCATGAAAGAGAAAAGTGCAAGTGAAGTCGCTCAATCGTGTCTGACTCNCGTTACTGAGTAAAGAGGTGACAGCCTCACAGGCACCTCACAGTCCATTTTGACCACAGTTTTATCTTTACAGCCTTTTGCTGCCTAGGTGCTGTTTCTGGGGCCCTGACCTGCCCACACACCTCACATCCTGTCACCTGGACCAGAGAAATATCATCTTTGTCTAAGCACCCAGTAATGGGACTTCCCCAGCAGTCCAGTGGTTAAGACTTTGCCTTCCAATGCAAGTGGTATGGGTTCAATCCCTGGTCAGGGGGCTAAGATTCCACATGCCTCATGGCCAAAAAAAATAATAAACCGTAATGCAGAAACAATATTGTAACAAATTCAATAAAAGACTTTTAAAAAAAGCACCTAGTGATGTAACAGCTGCTGCTAAGTCACTTCAGTCATGTCCGACTCTGTGCGACCCCATAGATGGCAGCCCACCAGGCTCCCCCGTCCCTGGGATTCTCCAGGCAAGAACACTGGAGTGGGTTGCCATTTCCTTCTCCAATGCATGAAAGAGAAAAGTGCAAGTGAAGTCGCTCAGTCGTGTCTGACTGTTTGAGACCCCATGGACTGCAGCCTAGCAGGCTCCCTTGTCCATGGGATTTTCCAGGCAAGAGTACTGGAGTGGGGTGCCATTGCCTTCTCCAGTAACAGCTGCTACACCAGAAATATACCTCCTCTGGGGGCCTGTAGATCCTGACAGAGCTGCACTGAGGAACTACCTTGCTAGGTGGCACATGCATGGATAGTGTCTCTTCACTTATTCAGTCAGCACTTTCTTTTGAGGAATTACATGTGCCAGGCACTGCATATGACACTGGGACTAAAGCAGAGTTCCCCCAGTGATAGTTTAAGGAGGAGACACACATATCAATAGTCACGATTGCTCTGGCTACATCCCAGGATGTGTGAGAATCTGTCCAAGGGAAGAAAGGTCTGCGCTGGGCCTTTCGGTCAATCTGAAGAGACTCTGCAGAAGTGCCCTGAGGTTCCACATTGCACTGCAGATCTCGAACTTTGAACTCTTTGACATCAAAGTTACTCAATGTTGTAAGCCAATTTAAATTTTAAGAAATGAATATGTGACCGCTCTCCAGAAGAACTAATCAGATGAATAGCAGGCAATGTGTCATACTGAACACTTCCTTACATGCCCCATTGTCTTGTTGATAGACTGTTAGCTTCTTGACAAAAAGGGCTAAAGGCCAGCTGACTTCATCAAGATTCCTTGGAGTTGATCTATTATTTAGTTGCTAAGTTGTGTCTGACTTTATTGCAACCCAATGGACTGCAGCCCGCCAGATTCCTCTGTCCATGAGAGTCTACAGGCAGCAATACTAGAGTTGATTGGTCCCCGAAATCTCTGTATAAATATGTCTGATGCTTCCTTTCAAGTTGATCAACATTAGATATCATCAACTTCATCAAAATATCTTTATAATGATAGCCTGCAATCACATAGATAAATCCCTTTATTTACTTATAATAAGGTAAAATGATGACAGATATTAATTAGTATGGAAATTGCTGGTCTACCTGACTTCCTTTTGCATCTGGCCTGTTTCCCACATCATGCAAACTTTCTATTCTGGCTGCATCCTCCCCAGGTTTCTCCTTAGTGCCTAAATACTGATGACCTTCAAGGGAAAATAGGTGAAGAGGCAACAAGGGAGAAGAACTAGGCATTTTAATTTGGGGGTTCTCATTTGTAACAGCTTAGAGTGCCCTGGCATTAAAGGACACTGTGGATTTTAGCCCAGAAATGTTTAATCACAGGACCTCAGACATCAGCAGAGTCTGGGAGCTGAGAAGCCAATAAGGACAGACTGGATATAAAGTCTAGCATTTTGACTTTCAAGTCCTCATAACCTGATCCTCTTAGAAAGAGCTCAGATAGAGTGCTGATCAGATGCCCACAGGCTGCTGTGCCCATCAGGGACCACAGGACCCTGGAAGGCAAATGAAGAGACCAACCACAGATGAGAAATGCTGTCTTGGGACCAGAATTCAAGTCACGGCAAAGCCCTTTAGCTACTCCTGATCACAGAGCTGTGAGCAAAGGGAGGAATATTCTCAAAGTGTGCCCAGCATCTGATGTATTTATAGTGCAGTGAAATGTGCAGATTCTCCAGTACAATTTTCACAGATCTACACATTTGGGGAAATGCTGGCATGCCCTATTTCTGGGTTTTGTATCCTGTTTATATTCTTCAGCCAGATTCTCAAGATCAGTACACCTACATACAGCACTTGAATTTTTCTTTTTACATAAAGTCCTCTCTAACTCACTCCAGTGTTCTTGCCTGGAGAATCCCAGGGACGGGGGAGCCTGGTGGGCTGCCATCTATGGGGTCGCACAGAGTCAGACACGACTGAAGCGACTTAGCAGCAGCAGCAGCAACCCTTAGACTAGCAGTGCAGGTAGGGTATGATTGATCCAAGGTCCAGTCTCAACAGAATTTTCCCATTGATGGGAGCACAGGTCCAGCAGTTAGAGCCATTCTTCCACCTGGAGACATGGTGACCTGCCCAGTTGCAGTCCCGATTGCAGAGGCTCACCTGTAGCACTGTGACTGCTGTGAGTCTCCAGCAAACACAAGCGTAGCCCATGGACAAGGCTCCAGCCCATAGCTGGCTTTGCTGATGGGCTGTTGGTGACCTTTTTCTACGCTGTTTTCAAGCCCAGGAAGAATTCCTACAGGAAGTTGCCAACAGGTGCGAGCTCCAGTGGGAAGGAGAAGCCACAGGGGAAAGTAGAGAGAGCTACACACCTCGAAAATGATGACTTTCTCCCACAAACATCTCTGAAGACCCCACTGGCTCACAAACCTCAGAGCGGGAAGAGATCCGTCTGAGGAGACTCATCCTGGACAGACACGTGTCCTCATAGAATCTGCACTGGTGCAGCCTGAAGGCCCTAACATGGCTTTGATGTCAGAGTTCTGGGGTCCGTCCTCCTCCATAATGTAATAGATGCATGACATTAACTGAGGTAGTTAACTTTCCCCATTATAAAACGAGGATAATAGAAATGTGTATGCCTTACAGCTTTCTTGCACACGTTAGCTTAGATAATTTGGGCAGCATGCCTAACAAAGTATTGGGTTGCTGTTGCTTGGTTTTATCCAACTCTTTTTTGACCACATGGACTATAGCCCACCAGACTCTTCTGTCCATCAGATTTCCCAGGCAAGAATATTGTAGTGGGTTGCCATTTCCTTCTCCAGGGAATTCTCATGACCCAAGGATCAAACCCATGTCTCCTGCATTGGCAGGCAGGTTCTCTATCACTGAGCCCCAGGGAAGCCCATGGTACTGGGTACATGGCACAAAAATGAAACTACCAGTGTGGCTACTTCCCTGTCCAGTTGCTCCTTCCCTGAGGCTGTCTCACAGCTTAGGGATTAAATCACAGTCAGGATTTCGCACTTCACTGCCATCTGCTAGAGTTCACACTGCCGGATGAAGCTGCTCTAAGGTCAATTTATTTTGTTCCTTTCTTTGACTAGTAACCATATTGAACATTTCAAGAATATAAGAGCCTGCCCTGGGCAAAGTGAGGATATAAAATGGACAATCTGCAAAGATCTTCCCTAATAAAGTGTTAATGGGGTGATAATGACCTACTGTGTCTGCCTTCCCATAGAACATCTCTGTTATGTTAAGAAGAGCCCTCAGTGTTCTAATCCAGAGGAGTCACTAACAGTGTAGCCACACTACTCTACCTTCAATTAAAAAAAAAAAAAATTATTGAAGTATAGTTGACTCACAGTGTTGCACTAGTTTCTGCTGCACAACAAAGTAAATCAGTTATATATGAACATAGTGTTGAGTAGAGATCCCTATGCTATACAGTAGATTCTATTAGTTATCTATTTTATACATAATACTGTACATATGTCAACCCAAGTCTGCCAATTTAATCCTTTCACATTAACCCCCTACTGGTAACCCTAAGTTTGTTTTCTACATCTGTAACTCTACAGATGTAGAGTTTTGTAGATAAGTTTATTGGCAACATTTCTTTAGATTCCACATGTAAAGCATATCATATTATATTTGTCTTTCTCTAACTTACTTCACTTAGTCTGACAATCTCTTGGTCCATCCATGTTGCTTTAAATGGCCTAATTTCNGCCAATTTAATCCTTTCACATTAACCCCCTACTGGTAACCCTAAGTTTGTTTTCTACATCTGTAACTCTACAGATGTAGAGTTTTGTAGATAAGTTTATTGGTAACATTTCTTTAGATTCCACATGTAAAGCATATCATATTATATTTGTCTTTCTCTAACTTACTTCACTTAGTCTGACAATCTCTTGGTCCATCCATGTTGCTTTAAATGGCCTAATTTCATTCTTTTTTATAGCTGAGTAATATTTCACTTTGGGCTTCCCTGGTGGCTCAGACGTTAAAGAATTTGCCTGCAATGTGGAAGACCTGGGTTCAATCCCTGGGTTGGGAANATTCTATTCCCTTGACTCATGTGTCTGCTTTCCTGACATTTTCATACTGTGTTAATTCTTGTACTTTTAAAATAAATCTCAAAATCAGGTTTTATAGGTTTTCTACCTTTGTTCTGTTTGTCAAAAATTGTTTTGATTATTCTAGATAATTTACACTTCTATATAATTGCTAGAACCAGCTGTCATTTTCCACAGAAAAGGCTGCAAGGATTTTGATTAAAATAACATTGGGTACAGATATGTAAATCAATTTGGAGGAAAAGTAATGATTAGAATGTAGACTCTTCTGATCCGTGATCAAATATACCCTTCTATCCATTTGTCATTTGTAATTTCTTTAGAAAATAGTTTATAGATTTGAAAAAATACAGCAAATATCAAGTATTGGCAAGGATGTGGGAAAAAGGGAAATCTTTGTGCACTTTGGGGAATATAAATTGGTGCAGCCCTTATGTAAAACATACAGAATTTCCTTGATTTTTTTTTTTTTTCCTGCTTAAATGCTTGGTTACATTCACCAGTGAAGCCACCTGAATCATTTTTTTCTAGGAATGTTGTAACTACAAAATCAATTTCTTTATAGATCTAGAGCTTTTCAGATTATCTATTTATGTCTGTGTGACCTTTAGAAGTCTATGTATTTTAAGGAATTCATTCATTTCACTTAACTTGTCAAGTTTATTAGCATTAATTTCTTCACACTACCCCTTATTATACTTAATATCATAAGGCATATAATGATGTCTACTCTCCTGTCCTTTGGATTTTTAAATGTGTGNCTATTTATGTCTGTGTGACCTTTAGAAGTCTATGTATTTTAAGGAATTCATTCATTTCACTTAACTTGTCAAGTTTATTAGCATTAATTTCTTCACACTACCCCTTATTATACTTAATATCATAAGGCATATAATGATGTCTACTCTCCTGTCCTTTGGATTTTTAAATGTGTGTCTTGTTTTGTTGATTATTTTGGCTAGAAAGTTATCATTTTTATTAGCCATGTGCTTTGATTTCACTGGTCTTTTCTATTTTTTGATAGTTTGTTAACTCGCCTCATTATTATTTTTTTCTTTGCTTGTCTTGAGTTTACTTTTGAAGTCTTCTAATTTGGGGAACTAGTATGGATGTGAAAGTTGGACTGTGAAGAAGGCTGAGCACCAAAAAATTGATGCTTTTGAAGTGTGGTGTTGGAGAAGACTCTTGAGAGTCCCTTGGACTGCAAAGAGAGCCAACCAGTCCATTCTGAAGGAGATCGGCCCTGGGTGTTCTTTGGAAGGAATGATGCTAAAGCTGAAGCTCCAGTACTTTGGCCACCTCATGCGAAGAGTTGACTCATTGGAAAAGACTCTGATGCTGGGAGGGATTGGGGGCAGGAGAAGCGGACGACCGAGGATGAGGTGGCTGGATGGCATCACAGACTCGATGGATGTGAGTTTGAGTGAACTCCGGGAGTTGGTGATGGACAGGGAGGCCTGGCGTGCTGCAATTCATGGGGTCGCAAAGAGTCGGACACGACTGAGCGACTGAACTGAACTGAACTGAGTTCATTGATTTGAGACCTTTATTTTTCTCTAATACGAGTACTCTATAAGCTTCTCATTAAACTTTGCTTTAATTGAATATAACAAATTTTTATAAGTTGTGTTGCCATTTTAATTTAGTCAAAGTACTTTTTAAAACTGTGTTCTCATCAGTTTTCCTCCTAACATTTTTTATACATGCATAGACATATCTTTTCTCAGTCACATATTTGGGATTTTCCATATATATTTATCTTTTCAATTCACAATTTAATTCCATTGTAATCATAGAAACATATTTTGTATGACTTACTTTCAAACTTGAGACTCTTAGGATTCAGAATGTAGATCAAGTGTGTACTTGAAAAGAACGTGTATTCTACTGATCTTTAATTAATAGGTAGTGGCNAGTTGGACTGTGAAGAAGGCTGAGCACCAAAAAATTGATGCTTTTGAAGTGTGGTGTTGGAGAAGACTCTTGAGAGTCCCTTGGACTGCAAAGAGAGCCAACCAGTCCATTCTGAAGGAGATCGGCCCTGGGTGTTCTTTGGAAGGAATGATGCTAAAGCTGAAACTTCAGTACTTTGGCCACCTCATGCGAAGAGTTGACTCATTGGAAAAGACTCTGTTGCTGGGAGGGATTGGGGGCAGGAGGAGAAGCGGACGACCGAGGATGAGGTGGCTGGATGGCATCACAGAATGTAGATCAAGTGTGTACTTAAAAAGAACGTGTATTCTACTGATCTTTAATTAATAGGTAGTGGCCTATTAATACCATTTCAATCATATTCTTCGACAGTGGTGCTCGCTTATTCTATATAGGCAGACCTCAGGAATGTTGTGGGCTTGGTTTCAGATCACTGATTAAAGAGAATATGGCAATAAAGTGAGATACACAAATGTCTTGGCTTTCTGGTACATACAAAAGTCATGCTTACACTGTACTGTAGTCCATTAATTGTGCTATAGCAGTGTGTCTAAAAAACAATAGACATAATTTAAAAATACTTTATTGCAAAAATTTTATAATTAAAAAATAAAAATACTTTACGACTAAAAAATGCTATCATCTGAGCCTTCAGTGAGCCATAGTAGTAACATCAAAGTTCCCTGACTACAAATCATCCAAATAAATAAAATACCAATGGAAAAGCTTGAAATATTGTGAGAATTAATAAAATGTGACAGACACAGAATGAGAAAATGCTTCTGGAAAAATGTCACCGTTACACTTGTTACAGGCTTTCCTGGTGGCTCAGATGGTTTTAAAAAAAAAAAAAAAAATTTAAAAAGCAACCTGCCTGCCAATGCAGGACACATGGGTTCACTCCCTGGGTCAGGAAGATCCCCTGGAGAGGGAAATGGCAACCCACTCCAGTGTTCTTGCCTGGAAAATTCCATCAACATAGGTGCTTGAGGACCTACAGTCCATGGGGGTCACAAGGAGTCACACAGGACTGAGCACCTCTAACACTTAGACTTGTTCCGGGCAGGGTTCCCACACACCTTCAGTTCGTAAAAAACACAAACTCTATGAGACAAGGTGAAGTGAAGTGCAGTAAAGCGAGGTCAGCCTGTATTGAGAATGAGCTTCATCTTTTTCGAGTCTCGCTTTTAAGCTCTTTAGTATCACAGCAGCCTTTAGCCCAGGGCTCACTTGACCCCACTACAGAGGTGATGCTTAAAATTCAGAGGACTCAGGGGTTCTCTTTTCTGGGTGTGGGCACTGAGTGACACACAGATGTTATCAAACCCCTTCCTATTCCCTGCTTTGGTTGGTGCCCTGACACATTGGTCAGTACTCACCACAATACAGAGGAAACCCCTGCCAACATCCAGAAGTCTATCTGTGCATCTCATCTCTGCGTGGACCTCTGTCTCTCTGTCACTGTTCTCTGAGAATTTTAGCCCCTGGGCTCCTTCAAATTATCAACAGTGGACTTGACTGGATGGCTAGCCTGTCCCCCATTTCCTTTCTCTCCATCCCTACCAGGAAGCTCCAGGCAAGAAGCTCCCCATCATAGGGACCAGCTCCTCTGTTGGCCTTCTCTTGGGAATCACTGTCTTGTGTTGCCTGTTTTCCCAACATCTGTAACTCGTTGGGTCATAAATTTTGTTTTTTCAGTTGTTTAAGACAGGTAAATTTAGCATCTGTTACTCCATCATGTCTAATAGTGGAGATCTTTATTTTTCTTTAAAGTCTAATCCTATGTTTAATTTTATAGGAAATTTCCAGGCCCTTTTCAAAGTGGTTGTACCATTTCACACTCCTACCAACAATATGTAAAAGTTTCCAACACTCCACATTCTCATCAATGTTTGGTATCGCAGTTCTCAAAAGTGTGAACCATTTGAGTTCTGCATGTTTACATCTTGCTGTGGTTTTAATGTTGATTTCCCTTTTACTTAATGTTCCCTAATGTTTCGCATACTCATTGGACATTTGCATTCCTTTTCTTGTGAAGTGTCTGCCCAAATCTTCTGTTAAGATTTTAAATTTGTTTATTTGTCTATTATTAAGCTATAAGAAACTTTTATATATTATTTGAAAATATTTTCTCAATCTATGGCATGCCAATCCATGCATTTTTAAGGATGTATTTTGATGATCTGGGGCTTCTACTTTTGATCAAGTATAATTTATCAGTTTCCCCTTAATGTTTATTGCCTTCTATATTCTGGATAATATCTATACACAATATTATAGAGAGAGATTAGGTGAGATTTTATGAGCTTTCTAATTGTTTCCATTGAGTGTCAGTCTGCTAAAAGCTACTATAGCAGAGATAAAAACAGATCCAGGGCCAACATTTAAGAGTTAATATTAAATGGACTAGAAATGGACAGAGAGCGATAGAGCTAAGAACTTGTTCTAAACCATTTCCATCACTTTTCTAAAGATGTCAAATGGAATAGATATTTGGAATCTATTTGGAATAGATAGAGAAGTGATCACTCACCTTTAGCTAATATCCTGTTATGCTTTATATCTACTTATTCCTTTGCTCGGACTTTTCTTATNTCTATGGCATGCCAATCCATGCATTTTTAAGGATGTATTTTGATGATCTGGGGCTTCTACTTTTGATCAAGTATAATTTATCAGTTTCCCCTTAATGTTTATTGCCTTCTATATTCTGGATAATATCTATACACAATATTATAGAGAGAGATTAGGTGAGATTTTATGAGCTTTCTAATTGTTTCCATTGAGTGTCAGTCTGCTAAAAGCTACTATAGCAGAGATAAAAACAGATCCAGGGCCAACATTTAAGAGTTAATATTAAATGGACTAGAAATGGACAGAGAGCGATAGAGCTAAGAACTTGTTCTAAACCATTTCCATCACTTTTCTAAAGATGTCAAATGGAATAGATATTTGGAATCTATTTGGAATAGATAGAGAAGTGATCACTCACCTTTAGCTAATATCCTGTTATGCTTTATATCTACTTATTCCTTTGCTCGGACTTTTCTTATGTTAATTTATGTACTACTAAGTCACCTTGCCTCTTTGGAGCGACCAAGGTCAAAGCTCCATACAACTCTATTTTTTAATTTTGTGTAAGCACTTAGAACAGTGTCTCTCAAATATAGGCACTTGATAAAAACCTGTTGAGAGCGAAGGAGGAGAAAGGACTATTAGTTTTTACAATAAAGATTTCCAAGTTAAGTATTACATTATAAAACAGATGATCTTCCTATGGATGTGTGTGTGCTCAGTAGCATGCAACTCTTTGTGACCCCATAGATTGCAGCCTGCCAGGCTCCTCTGTCCATGGCATTTCTCAGGCAAGAATATTGGAGTGGCTGCCCTTCCCTTCTGCAGATCTTCTCAATCCAGACACATCTCCTGTGTCTCCTGCACTGACAGGTAGATTCTTTTCCACTGAGCCAACTGGGAAGCCTCTTGTTCTCATACATCTAAACATATTTAAAAGCTTCTGTGTCCAAATTCCTTCCTGAAATTTTCTGGAATCTTGCTTTTTTCAAATCTCAAATCCTCTGAGAGATCTTTTAGGAAAACAGGAAATGCAGTATAATTTTCATATAAGAAATAAAACTTAACGAGCAACGTAAGACTTTACCAGTTTAAGAGGATCTATTGACAGCAAGTCAAAAGCAAGAGCTGACACTAAGTTGAAGGAGAAATTTAACTTGTCCACGGACCAGAACTGGAATGTGGAGAGAGAAACCATCCTCTTCCAAACAGAGTCTCTCAGTAGTTTTCGGTTTGTATCCTGTTCGTGTGTGTGCTGCTAATGGTGAGGCATGCTTACAAATAAAATATTAACAATTTACATACACAGTATACTTTTGAGCAAACTCTGGAGAAGAGTGAAGGACAGGGAAGCCTGGTGTGCTGCAGTTCATGGAGTCCAAAGAGTCCAGCTGAGCCATAGCAACAAAATACTTTGTACAATTCTTATGAGGATTGTTCCAACAAATAGCAAATTTTCGAAGCAAGAGGGAGGGTGTTTAATTTGGCAATTTCATTAGGAGATTCTGTGGGGTGCTATTAACTTTGCTAGGTATAGTCTACAGTTCTCTGTAAATAATTCAACAGAAAAAATGGGGAAAAAAAGATTATAATGTTGTGAAATATTGTGACACGGAGTCAGAAACCGTTTGAAATCTGAATTAAAAAGTGATAGTAATTTCAAGCCAAAAACCTAGTATAGAGCAAGACAACAAAGCCCAAAGTGAAGATAGTCTGGGATGCATTCAACAGCGAGATCAACTTCAACACAAAATGGGACCTTCTCCATATAGGGAATGTTTATCAGGAAACAAAGGTCGGAATTATAGGAGAGGGCAATGAATCCTTCGTGCTTAAGGTAATAAAATCTCCTAATATTAACTAGTTTTATTAGTATTATCTTACATTTTTAGAAATTGTCTTTGGTATCAATATTCTCTGCTATTTCTGCTTTTATTGCAAAGGAATGTCTCTATCAAGTACTGCTCATGTCTGTATTTCCAAATATTTTTACTATGTGGAGATTTTAAATATTTCTGGCTTTTAATATTTTTAAATACATCAAAACATTTGTTTATAATAAAAAATTCATATATTATACACAATTCTAATTTTTTAAAGAAAACTTGTAACACATTCAGTGAAATTCTACCACAGTCATATAATGTTCTGCTTAGTATCACAGTCACTTGCAATATTAAAATAGAAAAATAAAGAGTTATGAAAGATAAAGAGTCACTTTTAATATTATGAGTCTCCGGGAATTTTAACTTCTCTTTCCTGAATCCTCATGTTTAATATTGGGGACTTAAAACATTAAATACAATTGTTGAATCTGCAGTCTTATGGTCAAAATTTATTTATCATAGGCATCTCTGGAACAATGGAGTCTAATATTTCTCAAACTTTTTTCAACCCTTAACCTTAGGTTCAGTTAGTGACAGAGGCAATGATTACCCTTTGTTGTACTTGTTTTGAGATATTGTTTATCTTAACTACATGGATCTAAGCAAGTCAACAATTTAAGACAAGATTTTGAAGCCTCAGAAGCTTGCTACCTAGATATATAGTATTCAAGAATGCTTGCTCGCATGCACTAAAATAAAAAACAAATGAAAACCACCCTTGGAAATTCCCTGAGCATGCAACATCAGCTCAATCATACAAACAAAATTTAATTTAGCTTTTCTTGCCTGGAAAACACCAATCCACAGGATCACATAAGAGGTTGGGCATGACTGGGTGACTAAACAATAACATCCAGAAAAAGCAAGAGAGTTCCAGAAAAACATATACTTCCGCTTCATTGACTACTCTAAAGCCTTTGCTGTGTGCCTATGTGGCTCACAGCAAACTGTGGGAAATTCTTCAAGAGATGGGAGTACCAAATCACCTTACCTGCCTCCAGAGAAATCTGTATACAGGTCAAAAAGCAGTAGTTAGAACTGGACATGGAACAACAGACTGGTTCCAAATCAAGAAAGGAATATGCCAAGACTGTATATTGTCACCCTGCCTATTTAACTTATATGCAGAGTACATCACGCAAAATGACGGGCTGGATGAAGCACAAGCAGGAATCAAGATTGCTTGGAGGAATATCAGTAATCTCAGATATGGAGATGATACCACCCTTATGGCAGAAAGCAAACAGAAACTAAAGAAGCTCTTGATGAAAGTGAAAGAGCAAAGTAAAAAAAACTGGCTTAAAATGAAACATTCAAAAAACTAAGATCATGGCATCCAGTCTCATCACTTCATGACAAATAGGTGGGGAAACAATGGAAACAGTGAGAGACTTTATTTTCTTGGGTTCCAAAATCACTGCAGATGGTGACTGCAGCCATGAAATTAAAAGACACTTGCTCCTTGGAAGAAAAGCTATGACCAAGCTAGACAAAGATCAAAAAAACAGAGGCATTACTTTGACCACAAAGGTCCATAGTCAAAGCTATGGTTTTTCCAATAGTCATGTGTGGATGTGAGAGTTGGACCATAAGGAAAGCTGAGCACCAAAGAATTGATGCTTTTGAACAGTGGTATTGGAAAAGACTCTTGAGAGTCCCTTGGACTGCAAGGCAATCCAACCAGTCAATTCTAAAGGGAATCAGTCCTTAATATTCATTGCAAGGACTGATGCTGAAGCTGAAACTCCAATACTTTGACCACTTGATGTGAAGAACTGATTCAATGAAAAAGACCTTGATGCTGGGAAAGAATTGAAGGCAGGAGAAAGGGACAACAGAGAATAAGATGGCTGGATGGCATCACCAGCTTGATAGACATTAGTCTGAGCAAGCTCCAGGAGTTAGTGATGAACAGGGAAGCCTAGCATGTTACAGTCCATGGGGTCTCAAAGAGTCAGAGAGGATTGAGCAACTGAACTGACCGACCAAAAGCATTTACTACACTTTAAGCAATATAATTTTAATTTTTGAAAATCTGCAGAATAAAGTGTACTGTTTCACCATTTCCTGTGTTATTTTTGTTTCTTTAATTACTTGTTGGCCGTTAGACTTCTGTGAATTGCAAGTTTATACCATTTGCCTATTTTTTCTTCTACTGAGTTATTTTTCTTTAGTTTATTATTTTCAGGAGCTTTTTGCAAAATATGTTTTGGTTCCATATTCCTTTGTGTCTCTTCACACTGAAAGACACTATTTTTGACATGCTTTTACTTTTCCTTCCAACTTAACCACCTCCTGTGTTTTCTTAAAACTCAATGTAATTTTAGTTCCAGATGACAATTATCTTTACATTAAGCTTCTAAGTACTTAAAAATGCTTTCTTAGCAATTATTTTATGTTTTATAATCCCACCATCTGACTCCACAAAGGACAAGAATGTCATTAATCTGCTCTGAACCCTGTGGATCCTATCATTCCTTGCCCTACGAGGTTTTATTTTGCTTTTCTATAAGTTCTGTGATGATTTTGCCATTTACATGCCTTTTACTTCTTTTTAGAACTCCTAGAGGTGGGTTTGGAATTTATAAATTTATTGTCCATATTTCAATGCTTCTCTTTCAATATTTGTCTTTCCTTTCCTTCACACAAGTTTCCTCCTTATTAATTAATTTCTCATCAGGACCTTTAAATATCCACTCAATCTTTAATCTTTTGTTCCCCAAACTACATTTTGGAGCTCTAAGAACACTTGAGAGGTTTCCTTTTTCCATATCAACTATTTCTGTTCTGTTTCTTCTTTTCCTTCTCTCTGCCCTCACCTCCTGCTCCTCCTCCTCCTTGGTTTATTTTTTAAAGAATTCCATCTCACTTCTTGATGAGGATTATATATTTCAGGGTTTTTCTTTTCCACTCTATTAGTTTTGTTTCTGTAGGGTTTTTTCCATTGTTTGCATTTGACGCCTTGCTCTTAGGCTTTGATTCCTCCTTGTAAATATCTGCAGATAACAGTCTAAGGTCAACAAATGCTTAGATGTCATCTATCTTCTTGTTTACAAGGAGGATCCCTGCAAAGAAACGAATCTTCACATTAAGAATGTCACATTCTCACATTTGGTCATTTCAGGAGACCAGTGCGATGGAAATTAAGTTGGAATTTACATAGTTTACCTTCTAGGTCAGGAGTCTTCCAGTACCTTCCATGGGATTATGTTATCTAAGACTCTTCTCTCAGACCAAAACTCCTGCTTTTGGTGGCTGGAGGCAAGCACTGCTTTTGGTGTATATAGCTTCTTGGTGGTTGCTGTGGCAGCACTGGTCCAGCTACTCTCCCTGTGTGGCCACAGACAGATATAAGGGAATCAATAAGTAATTAGGTTGGGGGTCAAATGGTGATGTTATGTGGACATGCTACATCTGGCTTGTTGGGTGTCCAAGCAACAAGCCCAGATGGAATTAAAAATATGGATCTAAAGCCTCTACAAGAATATGTGTACTGAGAGACAGACAGAAAACCAGCAAGAGGGAAGTGACCTTGAGAGAAAAATGACCGAACACACACACAAAAAAAATCCTTTAAAGTAACAAAAACTGTAAAACACATCCTTTTAGAAGATGAAGGAATCAGGGAAAACATGGTAAACAATGAGGAAATAAGACCGAATTACCCTAAAATGTAAAGGAGAGTAGTGTCCAACTAGATGCTATATCTTTCCTTTCAAAACTGTAGGTAAAAAACAAAAGTTGATATTAAAATACAGGAATATTTGACTCTCCTCTTGTAAGATCCAGATATTCTGTCTTGCCTTTGTTTTTTGCTGTTCTTAAAGAGTTTGTCTCTCCTACATTTAGATGTAAATTTAATCTTTCCTTTATGAAGGAGTCCCATGAAATGAAAGAAACATACAGATAGGAATTACCCCCAAAGTGTGCTTTCATCAAGGCAAAGGAGAGCAATCTAAGTACTGTAGACATTTAATAGATACTTCATACACACAAGAGTAATGAAACTGCTTGCACAATAGATTCAACATAAGTATAAACAGGACAGAAGTGTAGTTTGCAGCTCCTGATGTGAGCAGGAAGCAAAACTTACAGTTAGTATAATCAGGTGATGTAGCAATAGAGGTTTGGGGTAAAACCAGAGTGCAGAAAAGTAAGTGAATATTGGAAATAGTCATGGAAAGCCAGGAAGAGTCAAAGAGAAAGGTCAAGATGGGTGTTGATGGTGATGGAAAACACAGAAGCTCAAAGGAAAAAAGTCTGTGGGTTGAACATCCCATAGGCGAAATAAGAATGCAGGGTTTTCCCATTCCAGAAACAAGATATATTTGCTTCTTATGAAGAAGGGGACATTTGATTTTCTCTGAAAGGTGTTAGAACTGCTGCCTGCTAACTCTTTCTGGTTCAAGGTTTCTTTATAAGCCTTTGATAAAATTCCACAACAATTTAAAAAAAAAAAAAGAATAAACAATATTATTCTCTGTTTCCTTTTTGTGAAGATTCCTTGGTCACCTAGTTCAATGATGTGTGCATGCTCAGTCGCTACGTCGTGTTTGACTCTTTGCAACCACATAGACTGTAGCCTACCAGGCTGCACTGTCCATGGAATTCTCCAGGCAAGAATACTCAGGTAGATTGCATGCCCTCCTCCAGGGGATCTTCCCGACCCAGGGATGGAACCAGCATCTTCTGCATCTCCTGTATTGCAGGAGGATCCTTTACCACTGAGCCACTCAGTTCAGTTCAGTCGCTCAGTCGCACGTCCAACTCTTTGCGACCCCGTGAATCACAGCACGCCAGGCTTCCCTGTCCGTCACCAACTCCCGGAGTTCACTCAGACTCACGTCCATCGACTCAGTGATGCCATCCAGCCATCTCATCCTCTGTCGTTCCCTTCTCCTCCTGCCCCCAATCCCTGCCAGCATCAGAGTCTTTTCCAGTGAGTCAACTCTTCCCATGAGGTGGCCAAAGTACTGGAGTTTCAGCTTCAGCATCATTCCCTCCAAAGAAATCCCAGGGCTGATCTCCTTCAGAATGGACTGGTTGGATCTCCTTGCAGTCGAAGGGACTCTTAAGAGTCTTCTCCAACACCACAGTTCAAAAGGAAGCCCAATTCAGTAATATACAAACTTAACTGGCAGTTTCCTTTCAAAGCCTAAGAATATCCAGCTGGAAAGTGTATACAACAAACAATATTACTTTCTCCCGAACTTCTTACTGAAGTCCCTGCAGACTTTATTGTGCTTTGATTCAGCTCCCTTAGTGACCATCTGCTTCATTGCTTTCCTGTTACAGCCAAATCATGAGGAGGGGGCATCCACTGGAGGACCAACTAGGACCACTGAGACATGTCTGATTCAGGCTCTGCTCTGTTTTTCCTTACAGATTAACTTCTTTTCAGGGAATTATTGACCCACTCCAGTGTTCTTGCCTGGAGAATCCCAGGGACGGCGGAGCCTGGTAGGCTGCTGTCTATGGGGTCGCACGGAGTTGGACATGACTGAAGCGATGCAGCAGCAGCAGCAGCAGGGAATTATTGCTAGTTTAAGCTATTAATAGAAAAAGTTCTCATCAAAACAAGACTAACTCTCAGCGATATTTCANCCACTCCAGCGTTCTTGCCTGGAGAATCCCAGGGACGGCGGAGCCTGGTAGGCTGCTGTCTATGGGGTCGCACGGAGTTGGACATGACTGAAGCGATGCAGCAGCAGCAGCAGCAGGGAATTATTGCTAGTTTAAGCTATTAATAGAAAAAGTTCTCATCAAAACAAGACTAACTCTCAGCGATATTTCAATTGGTATAGGTGATCTTAACTGCAAAGCAGAAATAGCTACGTAGACATGGAGAACAAACCAATGGACACCAAGGGAGTGGCTGCTGCTGCTGCTGCTGCTGCTGNGTAGATATTAAGAAGAGATGGGAAGGATACACAGTAGAACTGTAGAAAAAAGATCTTCATGACCCAGATAATCAGGATGGTGTGATCACTCACCTCGAGCCAGACATCCTGGAATGTGAAGTCAAATGGGCCTTAGGAAGCATCACTAGGAACAAAGCTAGTGGAGGTGGTGGAATTCCAGGTAAGCTATTTCAATCCTGAAAGATGATGCTGTGAAAGTGCTGCACTCAATATGCCATCAAATTTGGACAACTAAGCAGTGGCCACAGGACTGGAAAAAGTCAGTTTTCATTCCAATCCCAAAGGGAATCCCTTAGGGAACACAAATCAAAACAGGATGTTCTCCTAGTGCTGGGGTAGGACACTATCCTCCAGGATCCATGGGAGAAGTGTAAATATAAAAACATGTTTGTGGCTCTGTTAGGGAGGAAAAGACAGGGAATCGATAAGCAACTGGCAACATGCATGTACTTTCCAAGTTCACTATCTATTGGAGGTAAAGTCTGCAGTCTGACTTTATAATTAATCAACACCTCCTCAAACACAACATCCAGCTTCTTTATAAAGCTGTAGACAAAAACCATTTTTAAATTCCCCTGACATTTTAGAATGCATTATCTTCGTTTATTATTTCAGCAAAGTTGTATGGATTGCCTACTCTATTTCATATTCTAGGGATAGGTGCATGCTCTGTGTATTTATTGTATGAGTACATATATAAACTCTGTGTTACTGAGTGACAACACTGTGTGTACCACCAATTTGTGTTCACATAGTGCCTTACAAGCAACAGATGCATCATTATATATTTGAAAAATAAAACTAATTTTCCAGGCTTGTCTTCCACTGGAGTCTTTAGACAACTTTTCAAAATGATTCATCATGCAGTAGAGACAAACTTTAAAAGTTAGAATCTTGAATGAGATTTTTTTTCTGAAAATTATTGCAAAATAAGGAGTTACAGGCCAAAATATCCCACAAGTGTAACTAAAGAGCTCACTGCAAGTGATTACTATAATGTGCAGTGTGGCAGAGTTACTGTTGCCATGGGAACCATAAATTTGATTTTCCAGGATTTTGTGTGTACAAAATCTCCACTATAATGCTGCCTTCACATACTGTCTTTTTCACCTGTTATACTCATACTTGGGTCCAAAGTAGGTCACCTGAACTAAAAAGANACTGCAAGTGATTACTATAATGTGCAGTGTGGCAGAGTTACTGTTGCCATGGGAACCATAAATTTGATTTTCCAGGATTTTGTGTGTACAAAATCTCCACTATAATGCTGCCTTCACATACTGTCTTTTTCACCTGTTATACTCATACTTGGGTCCAAAGTAGGTCACCTGAACTAAAAAGAGCGATGTTGCTTGCTTTCTTCAAAGCTTTCTTTAATATCTCAGCAGTATCAGAGTTAACTCAGAAAGTGCAGGTATAAAAAATGATTTCTGATCTTACTTCAAACATAATAGATTGATCTCTTCCAACCCAGTTTACACCATTCCTTGGAATAAAAATCCCCTTTGTATTTTCAGCTTTTGATCTGTTCACTTTTAAAATGTTCATGTGAATAACAGATGAGGTAGTCCTATCAACGTTTCATGTTTGTCTTCTGTTCTCTAATAATTCCTTTATTGTTATTTCTGACTAGATTATCTCTGGGATTCAGTCTTTTAATAGAATGACGCTCATCTCATCACCTGGGAAGGAATGGTTTGCCAGTATCCATGATATAATGACCAAAGTCTTCTCAACCAATCTGCTTTTTCTATTGCTCTTTTCTATGAGTTCTTTGAAACACTGGGAGCTTCTATCTCTATAACTTTAATGAATAGAAGCTTTGAAATGTTGTGGATAAAGTCCTGGAAGATTCTATATTTAGCCTTTACTCCCTGCTGTAGGTCTATCTTCACATAGCAGGAAATGCCAGCCTTCTCATTAACTATAGAAGCTCACAAACTGTTCCAAGTTTATTTGGCCACAGTGAATCAGAGCGTTGCTTTCATCTGATTTTTCCCTGTGAGAAGTCAACAAGAATTTCCCACATTGCTTTGTGGTGGCTAACAGTAGAAGCTAATGCTATTTAGTTGCATTCACATCTCACATTTTGGATAAGGAACATTCATATTTATTTGCTGAGTATGTTTGGCCACTCTATTGTTTTACCTTGAAGACTTCATGTTGTCACAGTTTCCCCATTTCTTTAATGCAGGTAGACAAAAATCTAAGTTCTACCACTCCCAGCAGAGCTCTGGAGTGGTTAATTGAAACATTGCTAGACAGAAAGTATTTTTAAAATAATTGTTGAAATAAAAACATAGAAAAGAATAAAATAGTTATGTTGATGTCACTTTCAATAAGGGATGAATGGGTAAAGTGATGTATTGTATTAGCTACAATAAATGAAAACTTCAGAGACAAGATGGCATATTTAACAAGCTCATCATTTTGTAATATCAAGGCAGGCATTCACTCACCACAAACCAGCAAAAGGAAAGAGCACCATTCTCAGCATCAACATGTCTGCAGGTAGATTTGATGGTGCCGGCTGTCTTCATCTGTATGTGTGTGATTCACCTGAATAGTCTTCAGAATCCGAAGTCCTCAAATTACTCAGTGTAAGACAGAGGGCTGAAGAAGGAAGATGGCATAAATTAAAGAATGAAAAACTATTACTGTATTCTTTAACTGGGTTGCTCGGCAAACATTTACTGAACAGGATACCGTATGAGTAGAAATATCCTCACTGTTTAATTTGGGGTGTGCCTTTCAGTGAAAGAATAGTTTGTAGAGAGACATGGGGACTGGACTTGATAAACAGCCTTGCCTAAGTCTGTGCTAAATGGTAAAAGAAAATTACATAAAGGAAAATAGTACATGGTGGACAAGACTCAGTCCACTAAAACACACAGAAATCTTGGATAAAATGCAATAACAATACAAAGCCATTTATTTAGTTCTCACAAAAAGTCTACGGTGAAAGTAGCAGTGAAATATACTACATTCCCATTGAAAGAGCTAAAATCCAAAAAACTGGAAATACCCATTGCTATAGAGGTTGAGGAAAAACAGACACTTATACCCCATTGATGGTAGGAATGCAGTAGGGTCACGGTCACTTCAGAAGACAGGTTCTTTCAAAGGTAAATATGGTACAACCATACTATTGAACAATTACACTCCAAGATATTTATCCAACTGATTGGTGAATGTAAGGCCACACAGAAATCTTCATGCAAATAGCAGCCACGTTCATAATCATCGAAAATTTGAAACAGACAAACTGTCCTTCAATAAGTGAACAAGCAGAATTATACAATGGAGTATCATTTATCTCTAACAAGGATAAGCTATCAACCCGTGCAGCCAAGTGGAGGAATCTTAAATTCACAACATTTTAAGTGAAAGAAATAGGTCTGAGGAAGCTACAGACTGAGTGCTTCTAACTACATGACATTTCATAAAAGCCAGAGCTATGGAGACTGAAAACAGATCAGTGATTAGGGCCTTGAGGAAGGCAGAGTGTTGAATAGATGAAGCAGGGAATTCTCTTTTTCTGTGGTGACTTTATTCAACCATTTAAATAAACAAATAATAGTTATTTTTATTAAAATTTTGAATTATAAAAATATTGCAAATATAATACAGAGGATTTTTAATATACCCACATGCTATTATTGGCTTCTTACTTGTGCATGCTCAGTTATTTCAGTCATGTGCAACTTCTGCAAGTCCATGGACTGTAGCCCACCAGGCTGCACTATTCATGGGATTCTCCAGGCAAGAATGCTGGAGTGGGTTACCAGCAGAGGGTCTTCCCTACTCAGGGATCAATTTTAGGTGGCTCAATTTTCCAAACTGTCAAATTGTTTTTATTAAGTTCTGCTTGCCTTCCTTATTCAAGAGAAAGAGTGTGAATGAGGACCATGCTAATACATATAAAGCAATTAGTCTTGAGTATGAAAAGGACATTATGAAATACTGATGACCCATCTGTTTTCTGCTTAGTCAAGGGATTTTCCCCCTCTGTGCTCTCAGACAGTATTATATCTAAAAAGATAAGTTTTCCTTATAGTATTTATAAATGGCCATCACTTTTATAAACAAAATTTGCTCAGCAACTTGCTTCAGTGCAAACAAAAGGATTTCAAAAGATATGGATATAAAGATGAGGAGGGAGGGAAGTCCAAGAGGGAGGGAATATACTTATACATATAACTGATTCACTTTGTTATACAGCAGAAACTAACACAATATTGTAAAGCAACTATTCATGCATGCTAAGTCACCTCAGTCGTGTCTGACTCTTTGCAACCCTATGGACTCTAGCCCAACAGGCTCCTCTCTTCGTAGGATTCTCTAGGCAAAAATAAGGCAATAGTACCCCAATTCAGAAAAAAAGAAAAGAAAAGAAAACTAATACAACTCTACACCAGGCAAAACTTTTCTCAAATCATTCTGGAAAGAGACTAAGTAATCCTCTTTTAAAGTAGTTTTAGTTCCAGAAGAAGCAAATATGTCTTCTTATGTAGAACAAAAAAGTGTCCTGAAGTGTCACTAGGCAGAAGGAAGGGTGGTATTTTGCAGATAATGGGCTTAGAAGATCTAAATTTGAAAGGAAGCAAAATATATTATGCCAGTGCTTCCAAAATGACATTAATACCACAGATTAAAATGAAATATTAGAAAATTAGAGCTTCCCAGGTGGCTCAGTGGTAAAGAATCTGCAGGAGACTCAGTTCAATTCCTGGGTTGGGAAGATTCCCTGGAGGAGGAAACGGCAACCCACTCCAGTATTCTTGCCTGGAGAATTTCATGGACAGAGGAGCCTGGTGGGCTAACGTCCATAGGGTCACAAAAGAGTCAGACATGACTAAGTGACTGAGCACACATATGCGCATTAGTAAACATGGCAATCTTACAGTAACACAAGTTTGGAAGGCACAGCATCAGATCCAGTGAAATGGAAGTCTTTGTGGAGCTCCCCTGAAACTCTCTCACACAGATGGTGTGCATTGCCACCCTCTGGGACAGAGGAGGAAGAGAGTGCTGCCTGCAAAAGATAATGCCTTTAAATTCGCCAACTAACTAACCACAATCTATTTGCACAATTCTGCATGGCAAGAGAAAGTAGCATTCCTACTCACATCACTGGCTGTGTTGGGTGAGGAGGTTTCCACTTCCCCTGGGATGTCTCAGTCTTAGCACCAAAATCCTGTATCCACAGAAACCATCCAGGAGCCTTCCAATCAGGACAGCTGAACACCCTGGCCAGCACTGACTCAAAAGAGCAGTGTAGTCAGGGCCAGTCAGCAAAACATCCCCATAGTGGGGATTGTGGTCATCACTGCAAGACATGAACCACACAACTGAGAAACCCCAGAGCCTGCGGTGGCAGAGCACAAGTCCTTCCTCTTCAATAGTCCATGAAGGAGGCACAGAGCATCAGATCTTAGTCCAGGAATTGATCATCATGATAGTTTTATGTCCATTACAAGGTTGACTTTTCTGTGCTCTGTGGGACAGGATAATGTGTTTTGGTCAATAAAGATGCTTAGGATGAAAGTTTCCATGTTCATCATGCTTTTATCTTCAGTTATAGGAAAATTCATTTATAAGGATGGAGGTGGTTTCTGATGATTTTGCATAAGACATATTATTCTTTGAATATGTGTTGTCTAATTATATGAATGCCTTTTCCAACTCACCTCCCTAGTTATGTTTTAAGGCTGGTTTGTGTTCCTTGATCACTCAGCAGTTCAGATTGGGGGCAGATATGGAGCACAGTGATACGGAGGCTAGGATGACAACGAGCCCAGATACGACACCTGAGGGAATCACTTTCCTTGTGTCCTGGACCAAGAGAAGATCTCTCTGTAAGGTCTGAGCATGCCTGCCGAGCCCAAAAACAATAAGAAGGAAAGGGCACAATAGGATGAGACTTGTCTGTTAGGTCACTGGTCTCAAGGCAGGAGGCACTCCCTGCGCTTCCATAAGGGCTGACACTAAAAGGCCGCCTCATCTACCGCCTCCAGTCTGGCAGTGTGACATGAAGGAGACTCCCAGCCCAGGGACCATTCAGAGGCTGCACATCCCGGTTTCTCTGCCCCTTTCTGGAGGGTAGATGGAGAAGAGCCAATGGAGGTGAGTGGAACAATAGGGTAGAATGACCAAGCTGACTGCTTTCCAGTTTCCAGAAGTGAACTCTCAGGCACAGGGCACAGCAAGAGGACGGAGCACCAGAAGGAAGTAAATATGACACACCCCCTGGAATCTCAGGGCTCTCTTAACTCCCCAGCAGAAACACATTCACCACTTTGTCTCCCGTTCACCATTCCTGGGCTTTTTCCCAGGATTGCTCTAGAGAGAAAATTCCAAGTGAATAAAAGAAGTGACTAGTAGTATAGGCAGTCCCATTAGCCCAGAAATTAACATTCAATGAAACCCTGAATAACACACTTCAAGCATTTTGTATAAAAATAGTATTTAATGTTTTTAATTTAAAATTACATCATAAAACACATTCTATGAATTCTAAATAGCTTACTTCATAAGCAATTAAAATTAAACTATTACCAAAATTATAAAAATGAAACTATAAATCATCCACAACCCCTATCTTCATAACTTACCATTGTTATCAATAATACAGGTTCATGTATTATTCTTTTACATTAGTTGTGTTATTTTTTTACAGATTATGCAATTACCACAGCTTTGTAGAACATTTAGAGAAATTAGCAAAACTATAAAGAGAAAATAAAGTCACCATAATAACCCCATCACCAAGAGATAATTATTCTCAACAATTTGTTTATGTTGTTGTAGTCAACAACTCATAAATAGACCCTCTGTGTTCTTTCATTTTACAAAATTAGAATTATATTTTCCACTTTTTGTAATTAGCTTGNAAAAGAAAACTAATACAACTCTACACCAGGCAAAACTTTTCTCAAATCATTCTGGAAAGAGACTAAGTAATCCTCTTTTAAAGTAGTTTTAGTTCCAGAAGAAGCAAATATGTCTTCTTATGTAGAACAAAAAAGTGTCCTGAAGTGTCACTAGGCAGAAGGAAGGGTGGTATTTTGCAGATAATGGGCTTAGAAGATCTAAATTTGAAAGGAAGCAAAATATATTATGCCAGTGCTTCCAAAATGACATTAATACCACAGATTAAAATGAAATATTAGAAAATTAGAGCTTCCCAGGTGGCTCAGTGGTAAAGAATCTGCAGGAGACTCAGTTCAATTCCTGGGTTGGGAAGATTCCCTGGAGGAGGAAACAGCAACCCACTCCAGTATTCTTGCCTGGAGAATTTCATGGACAGAGGAGCCTGGTGGGCTAACGTCCATAGGGTCACAAAAGAGTCAGACATGACTAAGTGACTGAGCACACATATGCGCATTAGTAAACATGGCAATCTTACAGTAACACAAGTTTGGAAGGCACAGCATCAGATCCAGTGAAATGGAAGTCTTTGTGGAGCTCCCCTGAAACTCTCTCACACAGATGGTGTGCATTGCCACCCTCTGGGACAGAGGAGGAAGAGAGTGCTGCCTGCAAAAGATAACGCCTTTAAATTCACCAACTAACTAACCACAATCTATTTGCACAATTCTGCATGGCAAGAGAAAGTAGCATTCCTACTCACATCACTGGCTGTGTTGGGTGAGGAGGTTTCCACTTCCCCTGGGATGTCTCAGTCTTAGCACCAAAATCCTGTATCCACAGAAACCATCCAGGAGCCTTCCAATCAGGACAGCTGAACACCCTGGCCAGCACTGACTCAAAAGAGCAGTGTAGTCAGGGCCAGTCAGCAAAACATCCCCATAGTGGGGATTGTGGTCATCACTGCAAGACATGAACCACACAACTGAGAAACCCCAGAGCCTGCGGTGGCAGAGCACAAGTCCTTCCTCTTCAATAGTCCATGAAGGAGGCACAGAGCATCAGATCTTAGTCCAGGAATTGATCATCATGATAGTTTTATGTCCATTACAAGGTTGACTTTTCTGTGCTCTGTGGGACAGGATAATGTGTTTTGGTCAATAAAGATGCTTAAGATGAAAGTTTCCATGTTCATCATGCTTTTATCTTCAGTTATAGGAAAATTCATTTATAAGGATGGAGGTGGTTTCTGATGATTTTGCATAAGACATATTATTCTTTGAATATGTGTTGTCTAATTATATGAATGCCTTTTCCAACTCACCTCCCTAGTTATGTTTTAAGGCTGGTTTGTGTTCCTTGATCACTCAGCAGTTCAGATTGGGGGCAGATATGGAGCACAGTGATACGGAGGCTAGGATGACAACGAGCCCAGATAAGACACCTGAGGGAATCACTTTCCTTGTGTCCTGGACCAAGAGAAGATCTCTCTGTAAGGTCTGAGCATGCCTGCCGAGCCCAAAAACAATAAGAAGGAAAGGGCACGATAGGATGAGACTTGTCTGTTATGTCACTGGTCTCAAGGCAGGAGGCACTCCCTGCGTTTCCATAAGGGCTGACACTAAAAGGCCGCCTCATCTACCGCCTCCAGTCTGGCAGTGTGACATGAAGGAGACTCCCAGCCCAGGGACCATTCAGAGGCTGCACATCCCGGTTTCTCTGCCCCTTTCTGGAGGGTAGATGGAGAAGAGCCAATGGAGGTGAGTGGAACAGTAGGGTAGAACGACCAACTGATTGCTTTCCAGTTTCCAGAAGTGAACCCTCAGGCACAGGGCACAGCAAGAGGATGGAGCACCAGAAGAAAGTAAATATGACACACCCCCTGGAATCTCAGGGCTCTCTTAAACTCCCCAGCAGAAACACATTCACCACTCTGTCTCCCGTTCACCATTCCTGGGCTTTTTCCCAGGATTGCTCTAGAGAGAAAATTCCAAGTGAATAAAAGAAGTGACTAGTAGTATAGGCAGTCCCATTAGCCCAGAAATTAACATTCAATGAAACCCTGAATAACACACTTCAAGCATTTTGTATAAAAATAGTATTTAATGTTTTTAATTTAAAATTACATCATAAAACACATTCTATGAATTCTAAATAGCTTACTTCATAAGCAATTAAAATTAAACTATTACCAAAATTATAAAAATGAAACTATAAATCATCCACAACCCCTATCTTCATAACTTACCATTGTTATCAATAATACAGGTTCATGTATTATTCTTTTACATTAGTTGTGTGTTTTTTTTTTTTTTACAGATTATGCAATTACCACAGCTTTGTAGAACATTTAGAGAAATTAGCAAAACTATAAAGAGAAAATAAAGTCACCATAATAACCCCATCACCAAGAGATAATTATTCTCAACAATTTGTTTATGTTGTTGTAGTCAACAACTCATAAATAGACCCTCTGTGTTCTTTCATTTTACAAAATTAGAATTATATTTTCCACTTTTTGTAATTAGCTTGTTTTTACCAATCAAAGTATTAGATAGCTTAGACCTCTTCAGAAATTTTGCATGCATCCAAGGCTTTAATTGTATTTACTTTTATTACTTTCATAAAATACTCAATTTATTCCACATAAGTAGAAAGTATTTGCATTGCTAGTGACCATATGGTGATTTCCAATATTAGTGACAACTTTTGGAAATTATATTCTTCCCTCTATCATGGATTGGTACCAGCTATGTTGGCCAGCAGGTCTAGACTATGATCTGGGGGCCAGTATAGCAAGGGACTGATGGGGTCTCTAACTGGGGGAGAGGTGGGTGGATCACGTGACAAAAAATGCTGAGAGCAGGCCCTAGGGAGAGAGGATTCCAGTGTCAATGCTGCAACCAGATCTTCAACTAAAGTCACTCGTTATGTCTGTTTTTTTTAATTGAAGGATAATTTTTTTTACAGAGTTTTGTGGTTTTCTGTTATACATCATTAAGAATCAGCCATAGGTACACCCATGTCCCCTCCCTCCCAATCTTCCCTTCCATCTCCCTCCCCATCCCACCCTTCAGCCTGTCACAAGCCCCTGTTTGAGTTCCCTGAGTCACACAGAAAATTCCCATTGGCTACCTATTTTACATATGGTGATGTAAATTTCCATGTAACTCTCCCCATACAGCTTCCCTTCTCCCTCCTTCCCTCCCCCCATATCCATAGGTCTGCTCTCTACATCTGTTTCTCCATGGCTGCCCTGGAAATAAATTTATCAGTGCCATCTTTTTAGATTCCATATATACGCATCAGTATACAATATTCATATTTCTCTCTCTGACCTATTTCACTCTGTAAAATAGGCTCTAGGTTTGCCCACCTCATTAGAACTGATTCAAATGCTTTCCTTTTTATGGCTGAGTAGTATTCAACTGTATATATGTACCACAACTCCTTTATCCATTCATCTGTCAATGGGCATCTAGGTTGCTTTCATGATAGATAAAGACAAAAATGGGATTTTTTTTACCACTCAAAATAATTTCTTCCAACGCATTTCTTGACCTCACATGGTGGAAGGTCATCAACACTACTGATACAGATGTTGTCCTTGGCCTCTGACCTTCAGAGCCCTCTATGTGANAAGGGGATGACAGAGGATGAGATGGTTGGATGGCATCACACAATGCACATTGGTTTGGGTGGACTCCGGGAGCTGGTGATGGACAGGGAGGCCTGGCATCCTGCAATTCATGGGGTCACAAAGAGTGGGACATGACTGAGCAACTGAACTGAACTGAACTGAAAATCAGAATGTCTAAATATATAAAGTAAACATTGACAGATCTGAAGAGAGAAATAGACACCAAGACAGTAATATTAAGAGACTTCAACACGCTAAATACGGGATGGATAATCCAGACATAAAGTCAATAAGGAAACAGCAGGCTTGAACAATACTTCAGACTAATGGACCAACCAGATTTACACAGAACATTCCACTCAACAGCAGCAGATATACATTCTTGTCAAGTGCACACAGAACAGTCTTCATGATGTATCACATGCTAAGTCACAAAATAAACCCTATCAAATTGAAGAAGGTTGAAATAATGTGTCTTTTTTAACCACAGTGGAATCAAACTAGAAATCTCTAACAAAAGGAAAATGAGAAAACTCACAAATATATGGNCATGATGTATCACATGCTAAGTCACAAAATAAACCCTATCAAATTGAAGAAGGTTGAAATAATGTGTCTTTTTTAACCACAGTGGAATCAAACTAGAAATCTCTAACAAAAGGAAAATGAGAAAACTCACAAATATATGGAAATTAAGCAAGGAACTCTTTAACAACATTGCAAAGAAGAAATATAAAGGGAAATAAGAAAATATTTTGAGGAAAAATGAAAATGAAACTCAATGTACCACATGCATTTAATGCAGCAAAAACAATACTAAGAGGAGATTTTATGGTGATAAATGTCCAAGTTTTAAAAAGAAGAAAACTCTCAAATAAACAATCTAAATATACACCTCAAGGAACTAGAAAAAGAACAAACTAAGCACAAAGTTAGTAAAAGAAAGCAAATTATAAAAATTAGAACAGAAATAAATAAAATGTAAAATAGAAAAATAATAGAAAATTGACAATACTAAGTTGATGTTTTTGGGGAAAAAATCAATAAAATTATCAAAACTTTAGCTAGACTACTAAAGAAAAAGAGAAAAGACCCAAATAAACATAATCAGAAAAAAAGAGGACATATTGGAACTGATACCACAGAAATGTTAAAAAAAAAAAAAAAAAGCTCATAAAGGACTATTATAAACAATTATCAACAAGAAATTAGGCATCCTAGAAAAAGTGAATGAATTCCTGGAAAATGTACAAGTTATCAAGATTGAATCAAAAAGAAACAAAATGTCTTAAGCTTTTGAAAGCCATTGGCACAACTAATCCTAAGGATATCTTCTAAGATTTTAAACATGTTCCTCAGACAAATGCATCCTAGAAAATATATTTTTTAAAACCCAAGGTGGACTATTTCTGGTCCTACATGAAGGCTATTTCGTTTCTAGAAGATTCTGTCATTGTCAATAAATTGCAGAGTTCTCCAAGGAGAGTTCACTGACATTCTTATAGTACTGTGTCTGCACTGGAAAAAAGTTAACCTGTGTTTGTCTTTTCAGAGCATATTCAAGGGGCCTCCTTGGTAACTCAGCTGGTAAAGAATTCACCTACAATGCAAGAGACCTTGGTTTGATTCCAGCATCAGGAAGATCCCCTAGAGAAGAGATAGGCTACTCACTCCGGTATTCTTGGGCATCACTGGTGGCTCAGTAAAGAATCCACCTTCAATGCAGGAGACCCGGATTCGACTCCTGGGTTGGGATGATCCCCTGGAAAAGGACATGGCAACCCACTCCAGTATTCTTTGCCTGGGGAATCCCCATGGACAGAGGTGCTTGGTGGACTAGAGTCCATGGTGTCACTAAGAGTAGGACAGGACTGAACAACTAAGCACATACTACATATTCAAGGTCAAGCTCTTGTTAATGTTCTAAAATCTCTCCGACCCATATAACCCCAAAATGTTAATCCTTCAGAGTCTTTATGTGGGTTCACTATGTCTAGCTGGATTCCTCTTATCTCTGAACACAGCCTGAGACAGTCCTCTTGGTGCTGCTAATGCAGGCTGCTTTATTTAGTCATAGTATTGGGTGTTCATTGGAAGGACTGATGTTGAAGCTGAAACTCCAATACTTTGGCCATCTGAAAAGACCCTGATGCTGGGAAAGACTGAGGGCAAGAGGAAAAGGGGACAACAGAGGATGAGATGGTTGGACGGCATCACCAATTCAATGGACATGGGTTTGGGTGGACTCCGGGAGTTGGTGATGGACAGGGAGGCCTGGTGTGCTGCAATCCATGGGGTCTCAAAGAGTCGGACACAACTGAGCAACTGAACTGAACTGAGGCACAGATTGACTTTTCTCCAGAAGTTACTGCAGCAAACTGTCTGGGAGGAGGCATGTGGGTGAGAGAAAGCAGGGCTGGGATGTCCCTGGCAGTGCAGAGGATGAACTGTGGATGAAGCCCAGTCTCTGTCCCTTGTGACTGGACAGTGTGGTGCTGGGCTGCTGACTCCCAGCCACAGTCCTGCATTTGAAATCTCACTACTGCCTGCACTGCTGAGAGGAAAAGCTGCATGTGCTCCCAGCACCCACTCCAGGAACAAGACCCACCAGTGCCCTTCCTTCCTTAGCAGACACTGAGCTTGGTCACAGCATCTGGCTTCATGCAGAAGCTTGTGTCTCTAGATTTAAGGGGCTTCCCTGGTGTCTCAGTGGTAAAGAATCTGCCTGCCAGTGAGGAGTGAAAGTGTTAGTTGCTCAGTCATGTCCAACTTTATATGACCCTACAGACTATAGCCTGTCAGGCTGCTCTGCCCATAGGATTCTTCGGACAAGAATACTGGAGTGGGTTGCCATTCCCTTCTCCAAGAGATCTTCCCGACCCAGGGATCGAACCCAGATCTTCTGTATTATATTCTCTACCATCTCAGCCACCAGAGCACAAGAAACTAAGGTTCAATCCCTGGGTGGGGAACATCCCTGGAGAAGGAAATGGCAACCCACTCCAGTATTCTTGCCTGGTGCATTCCATGGACAGAGGAGCCTGGCTGACTACAGTCCACGGGGTTGCAGAGTCAGACACAACTTAATGACTAAACAACCACAAACAACAACATTGACCTTCCTGTCCATTCACCATTCCTGCTATAGGCACTGTGACCTCATACATTAAAGTTGCCTCAAGTGACTGAAAATAAATATAGTCCCTAAAGTATGAACATAAGGAGTGTGGGTGAGGCAGTTTGTCCTTGAAGGTTTTGTGGGAGGACATCAGGGAATTTTAGGGATGGATCTAGAAGGTGACAAAGATTTTCTCACTGACTTATGTAACTGCAGTCTGCTGGTCTCAAAATTAGCGAGTGAAATAAAAGGGAAACTTGAATCTTAAATCTGACGACCATTTCTGTAGGTGAAAACAGTCAAATATTGGCAATTTCATATGACTCAACCCATTAAAATTATATAAGTTATAGACTCTAGTTGTCTAAGTTAGATCTAAATTTAGGGAAGTCTCAGTTAAGCCCAGAGCTGTGAAGCAGTGACAAGTGATGACAGTAAAAAGAGCCCCCCAGCTAGTTCAGAAGAGTTTTTGCTTTGGCAACGGTGGAAGAAGAGAAAACTCGAGGAAACCCTCGAGAGATGGTTGTCAGGGAATTCTCTTTGTAAAAGTTGTGTGAAGCCATTAGAATTGTAGCTTTTTTTGGAGACTAAGAATTTGCCTTTGATTTTTAACAAGCAAGAGGATTTTGCATTGGAATTCGTGCCAATTTGGGAAGGATCGAGCTTCGCATGGAGACATCTGATCATCAAGGTCCTTGGGTTGGAGAGGACAGAATTTCTGCTCCAGCCTTTTGTTAGTAGCCCCCGTTTTAGGGACCTGCTTTGCTGGCAGTGCCCAGAGCAGATGAGAAAGCGCATAGATGAGCTTGGCAAAGGCACACGACACTGCATGGGCCGAGAGGACCCTGACAGAGCTCCACCACGAGCACCCTCACTCAAGATCAACTGATAACAAAGCACCTTCTCGCTGGCTCCAGCTTTGTGCCTGTCAGAGCCTTTACCTCCTAAGCTCCCTCTGGGCCTCTCGCCTGCAGCCTGCCATGCTTCACTGTTGCCTCTCACAGCTTTTGTTCTGCTTTGTTCTGTTTTTAGGCAGAAAGCAGCCTCAATATCCCCAAAGTCAGCTCTGATTCTCATCTATTCTTTGTGTATGATATGGACTTAAGTCAAAATAAGGCTCCTTTCTTTCTTTNAGTCTGAGTGAACTCCGGGAGTTGGTGATGGACAGGGAGGCCTGGCGTGCTGTGATTCATGGGGTCGCAAAGAGTCGGATATGACTAAGCAACTGAACTGAACTGAACTGATGTGTAAAATAGATAACAAATGAGAACCTACTGTGTAGCATAGGGGGGGAAGAAGAATGTACAATCTGTTGTAGAATATGTATTAACATTAAATATATGTATATTCATCCCTATATACAGTGCATTCGTGCTGAGTCAATTCAGTGGTGTCCAATTCTCTGTAACACTTTGGACTATAGCCCACCAAGTTCCTCTGTCCATGGGATTCTCCAGGCAAGTACTGGAGTGGGTTGCCATACTCTCCTCCAGGGGAACTTCCCAACTCAGGGATCGAACCTGTGTCTCTTATGTTTCCTGCATTGACAGGGGACCACTAGCGCCATCTGGGAAGCCCTCCCATATATTGTAGGTGCAGACAAATACTGTTTGATTCCTCTTGTACTAGGTACCTACAACAGTCAGATTCATACAGTCAGAAAGTACATTGGTAGATACCAGATATGGGGGCAGGGAGGGACAATGGGGACTTAGTATTTAATAGAGACAGCATTNGCCATCTGGGAAGCCCTCCCATATATTGTAGGTGCAGACAAATACTGTTTGATTCCTCTTGTACTAGGTACCTACAACAGTCAGATTCATACAGTCAGAAAGTACATTGGTAGATACCAGATATGGGGGCAGGGAGGGACAATGGGGACTTAGTATTTAATAGAGACAGCATTTGTTTAGGAAGGTGGAAAATTGGGGAGATGAATGATGGTGAGAGCTGTGCAGCAGTATGAATTTTTTTTTAAGAAAAAAATTTTTTTAAAGTCTTAAAAAATCTTTCCTAAGTAAGCATCAGGTTTGACCAAACAATAAGCATTTTGGAGCGTTCCTTTAGCTTTTCTTTCATCTGTTGGAACTAAGAGGAACAGTGGCCACCACCTAGTCTGGACTCAAAGGATACAAGTCTTGGTGACTCCACCAGCTGCCAACGGCTGAGACATTTCCTGGCTGTAAGCCTATTTTCTCTCAGGTAGATGGGAATAATAATACATAACCTCATTAGGGAGTAGTGGGAAATATTAATTGATAAATTGCAATAAACAGCACTCAATAAATGCCAACTGGCAAGATCATTATTAGGGTCATTATTCCTCACTTAATCCTAGTCCCAAAAAATTTCCCTCATAAAGTTCCCTTCATCTACTGCTCCATAATCACCTCTCTGAGGGCTTCTGGTCTCAGGAGAGTGTCTTTCAGATGTAGAGGACTGGAGAGTTTAACTGTGATTTAGTAACACTAGTGTTGGTTCAGTGGGATAGCAACAAAGCACAGAGGAGCATGAAATATCTCACTTTCTCCAAAGCCTTCAAACTAACACTTTAAAATTATGGGATGCTCAATCCTGTCCATCTCTCCACCAAGCAGTACCTAAGTGCTGGTTTTGGTCCCTGATATTCTTAATTTTTAATGATAAAGGATTCTGCTAAGACTCTAATTCATGATCTTGTGGCATTCCGTTCAATACTTATATTGTTTGAAACCAGAAGAGTAAAATCCTCTCATGTTAAGAGAAGACTTGGCAACACAGATTAATGATTCTGCTCGGCTGGGTTTCTACACGGGCAGCAAGATTACCAGCCACTTTTGCCAGTGATGCCTCTTAGGGTCTAGCAAGAGTAGGCGGGCAGAGGAAAATAAGCTTCTATATCTTCTGAACACTCCTGGGAATCACAGGTCAAATTCAGTGACTGGACTGCAGATTCTGAGGGAAGTACCACCATCCTCCATGAGCATCAGGTCAACCAGACTCTACTGCCTTTAAACACCTCATGTGTTTAATAACGTGGGCGCTTCCATTCAGCACTTTAAAATAGATGCTCCAGGGACTGTGTGATGACTGGTTAGTCCCACTCTTTACCCAGTTGCTAATTCTCTGTCATCCAGCCTCAGTGAGCTAGGACCCTACTTCACCTTTTGGGTGTCACTTTGCAGTCTGGGACCCTGTGCTCTTCTGGGTCTCTGGTCACCTCTGGGTGTGTTTGACCAGCTCAGTCGCATTCCAGGAACAAGATGGATGGTGTGCTGTTGTTTAGTCTCTTCAGTCGTATCCAACACTGTGCAACCCCATGGACTATACCCCACCAGACACCTCTGTCCATGGGATTCTCCAGGCAAGAATACTGGAGCGGGTTGCCATGCCCTCCTCCAGAGGATCTTCCCGACTCAGAGATTGAACCCAAGTCTCCTGCACTGCAAGCAGATTCCTTACCATTTAAGCCACCACAGAAGCCCAAGGTGGAGGCTAAAATTGTCTGAAACATCATCGGCTTTTGCTAAGAGTCGAGTCCCATCTGCTTCATTGAGCTTGAATTATTTTAGCAGAATTCTTTTTTTTTTCTCTCTACTCAGCAAGAGGCATTTGAATTTCACTCCTCACATCCTTCAGTCCTATTTTTGTTATGTATTTTCTATTACTATGCTTATCATCCATTGCTTTTTGACAAGGTGACTTCACCACTCCCCTGTGAAGAGGAGCATGGTTCCAATTTTAGAAATTCCCGAAGTAAAGCCTTGTTTAAGTAACCTTTCAAGAACGGAAAAGTTTTCTTGCAGCAAATTGACTTTTTCAGCCTGAGTACTAAGAACTTTAAATGCTATTGATCTCTCCTCTGAAATTCAGGCTGTGTCCTGAACCTTTTAAGTATGTTAATTTATTCACTAAATATTTACTGAGTAACCACAAAATAATTTAAGTTCTTGAATTCAGTTTCAGCCTGTTTCCTTTATCTGCCTAAATCTCAATATGTTAATTAAGGCTGTCAGAGTTAGCAAATAAAATTTTAATACCAGGAAGTCCAGATAAATTTGGTTTTCAAATAAATAATAAATAAAAGTTAAATATACTTGTGTCTCTTACATTACCTGTGACATTGATACTAAACAATTATCTAAAATTCAGATTTAACTGGCATTCTTTATTTTATCCAACAACCTGTATTTTATCTGATAAGCTTAATACCCAGTGCTAAATGCTAATATTTTTCTAGACTGAATCCTAATCTAACTTAAAATCAGAGAATAATTTTCATTGAACCCCCTTCACCTTTCCATGAATGTAGATTTAAAATTGTTTCCTTTCTGGTCCTGTAATTCTCTCTCATCTGAAATTCAAATGTAACAGGTATCATTTCACACAAATGGTCCTAAGAATGTGTATCAACACAGAAAAAACTAATTCATCCAAAATATGCTCGATTTTTGGGTACCTGCCTTCAAGCCTTGTTTGTTTCTAACTTGACCTTTCTCTGGTCATGTGTGGTAATAGAAAAAGAACGTAACAGTGAAAAATGGACAGAGAAAAAGGTGGAGTTGGAGGTGAGGCAACATTCATCCATCCATCACTAAAACTGCATGAGACTTGCTGATGGCCCGAAGAGGACGAGCCCACATACAAGGTGAGTTTGCAGCCTCGGCAGCAAAAGGCAAACTAGAGCACACAAGCTGATTTAAGCTTCTCAAGACTACAAAATCAGTACAAGCTGCAAAAGAGTCATGGACAGTTTTTCCTCTTTGTCTATAAAACTTAGTAGTGGAGATAAGGAATTTGATTCTCCTTCAATGGTGGACCAAGTCACCTTCATGTGTGTGTGCTCCGTTGTGTCCAGCTCTGTGCAGCCCCATGGACTGTAGCCCGCCAGGCTTTTCTGTCCATGGGATTTCCCAGGCAAGAATACTGGAGTGAGTTGTCATGCCTTCCTCCAGGGGATCTTCCCTTCCCAAGGATCAAACCCACCTCTCCTGTGTCTCCCATGTTGCAGGCAGGTTCTTTATCGCTGAGTCATGGGGTAAGCACAGTCATCTTCCTACAGTGTGTGATAAACACAGCTCAAATTTAACCAAAAGACACCACATTTTCAGGGAGATCATTTTCAAAAACATTTGGAATACCTGGGGAAGATGAAATAAAAACTAATTTCACTGATTTATTTTTCTTTTAGTGGAAGAAAGTATCCTTGTAGGACATTTGAGAGCTGCTCCTGACACAGCCACTCCTTAGAGACACATCTGTGCACAGTCACAAAGGCTCAAATGCCACAGAACAGCGGGTATGCAAAGCTCATTACACGCACTCAGTGACCAGCACCACACCACCAGTTCTTATCCCTCCTGACATTTTGTGACCTCATTTAAGGCAGATCTTCTTTGCCTTAATATAATCTTTCAGAATAGTTTACAAAATGAACAGCACAGCCTAGAAAATGTTTGCAATGGCCAAGAAAGACTCTCAGCAAGAGACTGTGAAAATACAAGAAAATAACTTTATCAGTGAAGCACTCCCACTGTCAACTATGCAGTTTGGCAGGATCTCATTATCGTATTTTTTTCCCAAAAAATTTTTTTAAAAGAATTCATTATCTTCTAATTCTTATTTTGGTCTATTAATTAAGCAGAAGCTGAAGCTCCTGCTGAAGCTCTGACAAAGAGTGAGTTGGTTGGATGGCGTCACCGATTCAATGGACATGAGTTTGAGCAAACTCCAGGAGATCATGGAGGACAGTGAAGCCTGGTGTGCTCCAGTTCACGTTGTTGCAAAGGGTCAGACAGGATTTAGCAACTGACCAGCAACAAAATTAAGCAGAGATATGTAGTCGGTAGGAGAGACATAGCTAAATGTTTTCTTCAAACTCAGTGCAAAGGAGAGTAGTGACTAAACAACAACAATAACAATCAAGATGACACTTGTCAGATCACCAATGACCAATTTCAAGATGACCATCAGAGCTGATAATGCTGTTTCTGCATGCAACTCCCTCCCTCTGTCTATAAATGCTCTTGCCCATCAATTGTCAAGGGGGAGTCAGCCTTTGGACACAAATCTGCCCTCTCCTCAGGTTGTTGGCCTTCAAAATAAAGCAAACTTTTCTCTTTACCAACCTTGCCTCTTGAATATTGTCTTTTGAGCAACGAGCAGTTGGACCTGATTTTCTGTAACAAAGGGACTAGGAGGGAAGCTTGAAAGACAAGCTCAGCCTCTCCCCATTCTATTAAGGCTGGGCTACTTGGTCTTCAAGTCACACATGTGGTGGTGGGGGTTGTGGCTGGGGTGGTGGTGATGGTGGTTTAGTCGTTCAGTCGAGTCTGACTTTTGGGGATCCCCTGGACGGTAGCCTACCAGGCGTCTCTGTCCATGAAATTTTCCAGGCAAGGATAACGGAGTGGGTCACCATTTCCTTTTCCACAGTCATACACATAAAACAAATAAATTTCACCAAAGGAAGGAGAAGTCTTGCAAGTTCTGTGCCCCCCACACACGTTTCTGCTGAGGTTCTGAATTCACTTTACAGCTCTCCCATTATACACGATGCAGGTCAGCTCTGAACTTGGTCCTCCTTATATGTTATCCTAGTGCAGGCATGCTCAGTCGTGTCTGACTCTTTTCAACCCCATGCTCCTCTGTTCTTGGAACTTTTCAGGCAAGAATACTGGAGTGGGGTGCTATTTCCAGAGGATCTTCCCACCCCAGGGATTGAACCCACGTCTCCTGTGTCTCCTGCATTGGCAGATGGATTTCTCACCACTGAGCNAGTCGTGTCTGACTCTTTTCAACCCCATGCTCCTCTGTTCTTGGAACTTTTCAGGCAAGAATACTGGAGTGGGGTGCTATTTCCAGAGGATCTTCCCACCCCAGGGATTGAACCCACGTCTCCTGTGTCTCTTGCATTGGCAGATGGATTTTTCACCACTGAGCCAAAAGTTTTTCCTCCTTATATGCTGAATGGAGTATAAAACAGCCGGGACTGTCGTTATGACTCGGCATAGCAATGCATGGGATAATGTGTAAATCGTCTAGCAAACATACAGTGTTACTAATTATAACAAGATATTTATCTGAACTAAACGACATCAAAGCCAGAAAGCATGTCACCACACTGGAGTTTTAGGGAAGAAGAGCATCGTTTTTAGTGTCCTCTACTCGACCAATTCATTTTGAAAATGAATAAGTTTTTTCATACCCGAAAGTCCTCTTGTTCTGGAGAGACTAACAAAACATACTCAGTGAGGCTGAGGGCAGAAATTTTTATTCAAGCTTTCCCCTTTTATAGATGTGAAAACTACCAAACCGCGAGAACACCAGTGGCCTGACACGCATGTTGCACCAAGGTGCAAGGATTTTAGTACATTTGTCTTGGGGGTTCTTCTTCACCTGTGCCTCAACAACCTCTCATCTTACTCCTGAAGACATGATGACACATTGCAGAAGTCCTTTAGGACTGCCCTCAGAGTCTGTGCTCGTTACCTTGGATTGTAATCCAGTTAGAATTCACGGTCCTCAGAGTCATGGAGGATCTTCTGGCAAGTCGATGCAAAATACATTTAGGTGATGGCTCTGCTGTTCTGATGCTGGTGTGCTTTTCAGGTGAGATGCAATTATTGGACTTCCTTCTCCATGCGATCAGAACTATTAATGGCAGAATACAGTCATTAAGAAGGAATATTATGGGAATTTTGAAGTGATTTTCTACGACTGTTTTCCACTCCGACTCTGCACACGCAGAGCAGCATTATTGATCCTTCCCATGCTCCATGCAGTAGTTATCATAAGTAAGTTCCAATTTCAATCTGACAATGTGTTCCTCAATATTCAATTTCCTGGGTACGAATTCTTCTAATAAAATTTTTACCCTTCTCTGAGAAGATTGCTTTAAACTAATTAGTATATCATTAACTCCTTCTCAGGGTAATAGACACCATTTGTTGGCAAAATGGAACTCTTACCTCAAACCCTTGGTGGGAAAGACTCAGAGGAGAGAAGTGTAAGGTATATCAGGCAGGTGATTTATATTTTTACATGCCCTTAGTGGCAGCATTATTTCAGGGCACATAGAGAAAATTAATAAGTTTGTTTTCTTGCACAATGAGACTTTAATATTTCATCTCCCAAGCCTACTCTAGGGAACTAGAGGACTTTGGTTTTTCACTACCCAAGATGCTTGACAGTGGAAAAAGTAAAAGTGGAAGTATTAGTCACTCAGTTGCGTTTGACTCTTTGCAACCCCATGGACTATAACCCGCCAGGCTCCTCTGTCCATGGGATTCTCCAGGCAGGAATACTGGAGTGGATAGCTATTTCCTTCTCCAGGGGAATCTTCCTGACCCAGAGATCAGAAGTGCAAACAACTTCTAATGAATCATCACCTGATAAAAGTTATATTTATTGAAATTCATACTGCGCATTGACACACATATCATGGAGAATACACACAAAATCATTCAGCTGAATAATATTTTAGTGCTTAATTAGTTAGTTAATTCGTTAACACATCCCTGAATCAAACAAATATTTACTGGTAGCTTATTTTGAACAGCTATTTGCAATACCAGATATGAGGCGAGGAAAGTCTTCCTTGTCTTCAAGAATTTGCAGTCTAGAGGGGAGACTAGCATATAAATCACTATTTTTTGGTACACTGGCATCTGAGTGGGTGATGCAAAGAATGTACTATGAGGCATACTGACAAATTTTGCCTGTTAAAGGAATTCCCTAGAGAAGAAAATGGCAACTCATTTCCTTCTGGGAAGTCCCATGGACAGAAGAGCCTGGAAGGTTACTGTCCATAGAGTCACAGAGTGGGACATGACCTAGCAACTAAACAATAGCAATGATTAAAGGAATTACAAATGTACATCATAGAAGTTTATATCAAGACCCGGAAAAGATGATCAGAACCCAGAGTTTCCTCTTCAGTGAGTCATTCTTCTTTCTCAGTCTATTCCTTTTGTTTCTGTCTTATGATTCAGTTAA
Organism: Neotragus moschatus; assembly: GCA_006410615.1. Lineage (NCBI taxonomy): Eukaryota > Metazoa > Chordata > Mammalia > Artiodactyla > Bovidae > Neotragus > Neotragus moschatus. The sequence goes on along the minus strand of SJYA01001611.1, from coordinate 1,766,790 downwards.
CTCTTCAAGGACACAGGTTTAAAATAGTGTTCCATTTGCTCTTCTGCCATGACTCAGTTCCCATATAATACTATGTATTTTATAAGTTTTGTAGAAGCAACAGTTAGAACTGGACATGGAACAACAGACTGGTTCCAAATAGGAAAAGGAGTACGTCAAGGCTGTATATTGTCACCCTGCTTATTTAACTTATATGCAGAGTACATCATGAGAAATGCTGGACTGGAAGAAACACAAGCTGGAATCAAGATTGCCGGGAGAAATCTCAATAACCTCAGATATGCAGATGACACCACCCTTATGGCAGAAAGTGAAGAGGAACTAAAGAGCCTCTTGATGAAAGTGAAACAGAAGGGTGAAAAAGTTGGCTTAAAGCTCAACATTCAGAAAATGAAGATCATGGCATCCGGTCCCATCACTTCATGGGAAATAGATGGGGAAACAGTGGAAACAGTGTCAGACTTTAGTTTTTGGGGCTCCAAAATCACTGCAGATGGTGATTACAGCCATGAAATTAAAAGATGCTTACTCCTTGGAAGAAAAGTAATGAGCAACCTAGATAGCATACTCAAAAGCAGAGATATTACTTTGCCGACTAAGGTCCGTCTAGTCAAGGCTATGGTTTTTCCTGTGGTCATGTATGGATGTGAGAGTTGGACTGTGAAGAAGGCTGAGCGCTGAAGAATTGCTGCTTTTGAACTGTGGTGTTGGAGAAGATTCTTGAGAGTCCCTTGGACTGCAAGGAGATCCAACCAGTCCATTCTGAAGGAGATCAGCCCTGGGATTTCTTTGGAAGGAATGATGCTAAAGCTGAAGCTCCAGTACTTTGGCCTCCTCATGCGAAGAGTTGACTCATTGGAAAAGACTCTGATGCTGGGAGGGGTTGGGGGCAGGAGGAGAAGGGGACGACAGAGGATGAGATGGCTAGATGGCATCACTGACTCGATGGACGTGAGTCTGAGTGAACTCTGGGAGTTGGTGATGGACAGGGAGGCCTGGCGTGCTGCGGTTCATGGGGTCGCAAAGAGTCAGACACGACTGAATGACTGAACTGAACTGAGGATATATTTTTACTCTCAGGAAGCTCTTTCTTACATATATAACAATATTTCCATCTACAATTAAATCTTATCATTTTCTTATTCTTTTTAGCTAACATGAATTAACTGTCATCGTTCTTAAGACAGAATCTCTCAGCTTTGTTTTTCATTTTGTCCATCTGGCTCAACTGTTGTCTCCCATTTCACATCTGCAGACATATGCTTTTATGTTTGAAAACTTCTGTTGGACCTGGAGCATTTAAATATTATCTCCTCTGTTACATTTCCCAGACACTTCCTAGCAATCAGTGGCTCTGTAGTCATTATTTAAAAAAAAAAAAAATCCAACAAGGAATTGCCAAGTTGAATCCTTATATTTATATTTAAAAGTCTATTTTTTTCCCCACTAGGCTGTGAGTTTCTCAAGGGAAGTAACCTGGTTTAATTCATGTGTTATCCTCAGCATTTGTCATGTAGGAGGTACTCAATAAATATTTCGTAGATAAAATTATAGTCCTCTGTTGATATATCTTATTATCTGGCTCCATGTTCCCAAATTTCTACTACAATGATTCATTCTGTTTGCATTCACTTCTTTATCAAACTAGAACGTTTCACAGCGTATTTCAGACACCTCGGATGGTTCTCCATTATTAGAAGATCCAAGTTGCTCAGCCTGTTACAGACTCGTCTCCACCAACTCATGCTACTTGGTAGTCACACCTCCCACCCTTTCCCAGCCCCAGATTCAGTAACATAATCTCTGCCCTATGTCTGGCATGCCTTTCTGTGTCTCTGAATATTGCCAAAACTGCTTTTTACGTCTTCAGTGCTGGCTCCCTCCACCTGCATCCCTCCGCAGCCAAGCTAAACATGATCTCTACTGAGTAACACTCCTTCTAAGCTCTTGATAGAGCACGTGGCTTCTCCCATCTTGCTGCTGCCTTAGCACATCATACACATTTTGCTGTAGCATGTGTGTTAGGATGTTTGTTGCATGTTTCCAAACATGTTTGTGATGTGCCGTTTAAGGAATTCTGTCTCATCACTGGTCAATGAGCCCTTTTGTGTCAAAAGACAGGTCTTACTCATCTTTGATTCTTGGTACAACATACATTTGCTGAAAAACAATGTGTGTTTAGTACATGTGTGTCATTCAACTGATTGACCAATAATTACAGTTTTAAAGATGATGATAAAGCCATGAATAAATATTTGCCTTACTAAATAAAGTACTTTGAAAATTACATTTCTCTAAGCTTTATTTTTCCAGAAAGATATTCTGGCAGATTCTTTTCTCTGTTGTTGAAAATGCACTCTTCCTCTTTCTTTAGATTGAAGAAAAGTAAAAAAGAAAGAAGAGCAGTTGCAGCAGACCTGTGCTGGCCAGCTGTCAGAGCCTCCACCCCTGACTTTAACTGGAACGTCCCCTGAAAGGGGAACTGAGGGAAGAGGCGATATGAGGAGATGCCTAGAAAGAACAAATGCTACCCTGTCCATCAGCAGTGATGAGAGAGACACCTCAGGAGTTATCCTTCATTCCCACATACAGATAGCTTCCAACACATGCTCCTTGCTGCCAGTTTCCCATGCTCACCTCTGAGCATTTAGGGCAGCTTGAAAAATCAAAAATCAAAATCCAAACACAAAGAGCACTTCCTGGGGGTGGTGAGTCACTAAGCTAAAGGCAATTATCAACTGATATTAAGTGTTTGCCTGCTGTTTTCTGAAATGACCTGCTATAAGAAAGGACTTTTAGGATGGGGGATAGTCAAAGATTACAAAAAATATTCCTGATTTTTGCTTTCCACTGGTTATGAAGGACATAAGACAAGAAAAAGATAAATAAGTAAAAAGCCACATTCACTGAGCATATTTATCCCTCTGCTGTGAGAGAAAGTTAATGTCCAAAGAAATTTTTATTAAATTTATGCCATCGTGTTAGAGAAAAATAACTAAAAACTTGCACCCAAGTGTTTATGCAAGATGATATAAATCTAGGATGAGGGATGTGCTGTCCTGTGATCAGTCAGTTGTGCCTGACTCTTTGCAACCCCATGGACTCCTCTGTCCCTGGGATTTTCCAGGCAAGAATACTAGAATGTGTTGCCATTTCCTTTTCCAGGGGATCTTCCAGACCCAGGGATCGAACTCCGGTCTCCCACATTGCAGGTGGATTCTTTACCATCTGAACTACCAGGGAGTACAATATTAATGAGACACAAATGAAATACCTGTCCTTGGGCAAATCTCCAATAGACTGAAGTTGGCTCCTTTAATTCTAAAATAATGGAGTTAAGAATTTGTAATCTTCTTTCCCTAACATTCAGTTCAGTTCAGTCGCTCAGTCATGTCCAACTCTTTGTGACCCCATGAATCGCAGCACGCCAGGCCTCCCTGTCCATCACCAACTCCCGGAGTTCACTCAGACTCACGCCTATCGAGTCAGTGATGCCATCCAGCTATCCCATTCTTGATCGTCCCCTTCTCGCCTGCCCTAGCATCAGAGTCTTTTCCAATGAGTCAACTCTTTGCATGAGGTGGCCAAAGTACTGGAGCTTCAGCTTTAGCATCATTCCTTCCAAAGAAATCCCAGGGCTGATCTCATTAATTTTCATATTCTGAGTAAATTTTGTGGTCAGTTTTATTTCCAGTAAAAATTATTTCTAAATCCTAATAAAAAAAAAAGTTAAAGGTCTTAGTTCAGGCTTTGTAAGCATCAGTAGAGTGGAGAACACAGGATGTTAACAGGATAAGTTAGAAAATAATCAAAAAAAAAAAAAGAAAAAAGAAAATAACCAAAGTGTGGGAGGATGAGTTGTCAAAAGCCCATGGAGCAAGATGCCTCGGTCTTACAGCCTGGAATACACTTCAGAGTCTGTAAGAAGAATTTGTTTGCCAAGACAGAAAACAATCACCTTGTCATCGTTTATGTGAAACTGAAAGTAAAAGTGTTAGTGACTCAGTCGTGTCCGACTCTTTGCGACCCCATGGACTGTAGCCTACCAGGCTTCTCTGTCCATGGAATTCTCCAGGTAAGCATACCCAAGTAAGTTGCTGTTCCCTTATGTGAGCCTGGAATAAATAAAATCATCAAAGGTCCTTAGCATTTTATTAGTGAGGAGACTTGACACATTTCTTTGTGCTTATTAAGAAAAGAAGAATATCCTAAAACTCAGGGATGCATAAAACATAAGGAGGCTCATCTTATAAGCTGATTGTCAAATCTCTCAAGGTCAAAGCAAAATAAAGTGTAATTAAGAGCAACTTAATTGGTTGATACTTAATGATAGTGAGAAATCAGCTTTCCACAATCTTCTCCATAGAATGAAATAGAAGTGGTTTTCAGATAAATACAAGCTCTTATGAGAGCTTGTTTAAGAATGAGATTTACAGTCTCTTGCTATAGGGAAATAAAAATCTATATCTCATTTGTTAGTCATAGTTCAGTTCAATTAAGTTCAGTCGCTCAGTCTTGTCCGACTCTTTGCGACCCCATGAATCGCAGCACGCCAGGCCTCCCTNTGGGGTCATAAAAATTCATAACTAACGTTTCCAATAGAATGTTGGCAATAGACTGTAAGAATGGTTGACTCCACATTAGGCTTTCATTGATGACACTAATGCTTGCAGCTTCGTGATCACTGGGGCTCCACACAGTCAGGATCCTCAGGGCTCACCACGGGGGTCTGGGCCCACTGCCTTAGGGATATATACTTCTCACTTTTTCATCAACCTTACCTTTGTGTATTAACACCTTAGTATCTGCAAGTTTGTTCTCTCTTCAGGTTTCTGATATTGTCCTTCCTAAATATTTTTCCTGAAATGAAGGCCTTCCCAATCCTAAATCCAGGCTGCTACACTACTAGAGAATGTCCCCCTAACGGGGCAGATGATAGTCTCCATGGAAATATGGTCCTCATCTTCAGCTGGGAGCTTGGAGTGGAACAGCCTGTCAATCTTCTCTGTTTCCCTAGTCAACTCATATTCTGATTTCCCCCTCAAAACCCTTCCCCCCCAAACTTCTGACTCCGTTACCTATCTTATCAAGTTGGAACTCTCCAAATCTCTACACTGACTTGCTCCCACATCCCTTTCCTTTTTAAAAAGTTATTTTTTAATTGGAGTGTAGTTGCTTTACAGTGTTTCTGCTGAATGGCAAAGTGAATCAGCTATACATATATATGTATATATATATACATCTATCTCCCCTCTTTTTTGGATTTCCTTCCCATTTGGGGGATTTTCTTCCCATTTGGTTCTCCGCAGAGCATTGAGTAGAGTTCCCAGAGCTAGACAGGAGGTTCTCATTAGTTATCTGCTTTATCCATAGTATCAACAGTGTGCATATGTCAATCCCAGTACGTCCCTGCCCATCACACCCTGCCCCTTCTCCCCCTTGATGTTCATACAAGTTCAGATTTCACTGCAGCACTATTTACAGTAGCCAGGACACAGAAGCAACTTAAATGTCCATCAACAGAGGAATTAAAGAAGATGTGAGGCATATACACATGGAATATTACTCAGCCATAAAAAAGAATGAGACTGGATCATTTGTAGAGATGTGGATGGACTTAGCATCATAGAGTGAAGTAAATCAGAAAGAGAAAAANTCAGATTTCACTGCAGCACTATTTACAGTAGCCAGGACACAGAAGCAACTTAAATGTCCATCAACAGAGGAATTAAAGAAGATGTGAGGCATATACACATGGAATATTACTCAGCCATAAAAAAGAATGAGACTGGATCATTTGTAGAGATGTGGATGGACTTAGCATCATAGAGTGAAGTAAATCAGAAAGAGAAAAACAAATATTGTATATTAATGCTTATGTGGTCTAGAAAAATAGTACAGATGATCTTATTCACATCCCTTTCCTACTTTGCTTCTTGCATTTGAAAAGGAGACCCTCCTCCTAGGAAAGGTCAGATGTTCCATAGGTTTTATCTTTCACATCATGTCTTAGCATCTCAGAGAATTTACACTGACCATTTCCCCAACCTCAGTTCACCTGAGCAGCAACCTAACATGTCAATTTGTACGAAGTGAAAAAACATCCCTGGAGTAAGTTGTTGTAGAAATATCATGTCAGTTAATCCAGGTTTACATGTATTATAGCCGTAAAGTATAATTTGGTCTTCCTCCTACTGAATAGAAATTGAAACCAAGCAAAATAAAAGAAGCAAATTCTCCTCCAAGTGTGAGCACCACAGATAAACCTTTTTCTTGTGATCTTCCATTTTGCAGGATGTTGCCACCGACACTGAAATCTGTCAGCTGACTATCGTTTGGAGTCAGCTGAACTGCTTATACCACATACAGCAGAAAAGCATAAATGTGTGTTTGACTTCCATGAAGTCAAATGATAGATGAGCTACTAAAGAGAGAGCAAGAAGAAAAGTGAGAGCTGAGAAAATAACAATTTAAATATTATGAGCAATTCTGCCTGCCAGGCTCTTCACTGCTCACGTGACCTACAATAGTGTCCAGGAGGAAGAAAATGAACCCCTGGAGTGTGTGCTACACCCATCTTTATCATCTCAAATCTCATCTCACAGACAGTGAGCTCATCTTTATTGTCAGCATCAGTCATCATGGTGGTCAATGTTATCACTATCAGAGCTGGGCAAGAATACCCAGGATGCACGGTGAGTATTCACCATCATTGTTTCTTCTGCTTTGTTAAATGCATCCTTCTTCTTATCTTGCTGTTCCATAATTTAATACCCTGTAGGATTATATTTTGCATGTTTACACTGTGTTATATCCTCTACATTATTGTGTGTTTTACCTTAGAGGAACTTTTATGCCAAACCACGTATATTCTATTCTATGTTCACTTTAAGAAATTCTCTAGAGTTACTTTGAAAAAACATGATTATCACTTTGCTCTTTGACTTTACGACTTAACCCCCAATATTTGCTGTGATCACCTACAGCACAGAAAATAATATTGTTTTCCAAGAGAGAGTGATTTATTATCTAATAATTGTACCTAAAGATGTTATCTTATTTTTAAAAAATTACAATAGAAAGCAAGAACTAGAGAATAACTGGGAAACTGTTTGCCAACATAAACTCTAGAAGAAAGAACTCTAAAACATATTTTAAAGAAAATCTGTAGCTAACATGTTTATTTCCATCCTTAGAGAGTTGGAGTGACCTAATAACCCTAAATCCAATCCTATCCCAATCCTGATACTCTATCAAGTCTAAAAGCCAAGAAAAGAATAGACAATAAATTATGTAAGAAGTTTAATCCCGTATTAACTTAATAGATGTCGTAAGAAAAAAATAGATGTTTAAGAAAACGATGTCATAAGCAAAATCAATAAACAAAAGATCAGGAAACATATTTGCAATATATAGCCCCCCAAATTTAGCATATATAATTGCATTAGTTATCTAATTCTGCAGAATAAATAACCCCCAAATTTAGCAGCTTAAAACAATACACCTTTGTTATTCACAGTTTCTGTGGATCAGGAAGTGAAAGTGAAAGTCACTCTGTCATGTCCGACTCTTTGCAACTCCATAGACTATATAGTCCTTGGAATTCTCCAGGCCAGAATACTGGAGTGGGTAGCTGTTCCCTTCTCCAAGGGATCTTTCCAACCCAGGAATCGAACCCAGGTCTCCTGCATTGCAGGGGGATTCTTTACCAGCTGAGTCACAAGGGAAGCCCAATCATACTGGAATGTGTAGCCTATTCCTTCTCCAGTGGATCTTCCTGACCTAGGAATCAAACCATGGTCTCCTGCATTGCAGGTGGATTCTTTACCAGCTGAGCTATCAGGGAAACCCGTAGGTCAGGAATNTGCAGGGGGATTCTTTACCAGCTGAGTCACAAGGGAAGCCCAATCATACTGGAATGTGTAGCCTATCCCTTCTCCAGTGGATCTTTCTGACCTAGGAATCAAACCATGGTCTCCTGCATTGCAGGTGGATTCTTTACCAGCTGAGCTATCAGGGAAACCCGTAGGTCAGGAATCCAGGCGCAAATGAACAGTGTCCTCGGCTTTAGGATCCCTCACAAGACTGTAGTCAAGATGTTAGCCAGGCTACAGTCTCATTTGAAGGCTTTAATGGGGAAGAATATGTTGCCAAGCTTATATTAATGTTTGCAGCATTTATTTCCTTGAGGAATATTGGAATAAGGACCTCAGCTTCTCACGGGTCTTTGTCTGGAGGCCACCTTAGTTCCATGCCAGGTGGCCCTCTCCATCATAGAAAGCACATGAGAAGAGCCACAGAAATATGAGCAAAACGGAAGTCATGGTCTCTGTGTCATAATCCGAGAAGTGGTATCCTGTCACTTTTGCTATATATTAATCTTTAGAAGTAAATCACTAGATAGAGCCCACATTCAGAGGAGGGATTACATAAGAGCATGAATACTAGCGTGCGAAGTCATTCGGATCCTTTCTGGAAGGCTGCCTTCTACAGTAATATACAAATTGCTTTTACATACTAGTTAGAAAAAGACAACGGAATTTAAATGTGAGCACATGGCAGACATAGGCAATTCACTAAAGAGGAAATCTATAGGAGTTGTGAAAATGTAAATTAAAATGGCAGTGAAAGAATCACATTAATTCTCAGATAAGACTCAGATAAGTGTATAAAGATGCATTACTAATGAAAATATGAATTCTACAGCCTTTAGGAAAGCAACTTGTTAATATCAATTAAACTCAGAAATATGTATTTCCTTTGACTTAGAAATCTAAAAACATCAAATTAAAATCAAAATTCACACACACACACACACATACACACACACTAAACAAAAACCATACACATACATGCTCAGTGTAGTATTATCTTGGTACAAAAAACTGGAAACAAAATGGATAGCCTTTGACAGGTAGTTAGTAAAATAGATGTAGATATGTGTATATGTAATATGAATCAAGGCAAATTGGAAGTGGTCAAACAAGAGACGGCAAGGGTGAACGTTGACATTCTAGGAATCAGCAAACTAAAATGGACTGGAATGGGTGAATTTAACTCNTCAGGACCTTTGCACTGTTCTTATCTTCTGCCTGGACATTCTACCCAAGATCTTGAAACAGTCTTCTCCATTACTTCCTCCTGACTTCACTCAATAATCCCCATCACATAGGTCTGTCCTTTGAGGGAGGGGGGTTCAGGATAGGGAACACGTGTATACCTGTGGCAGATTCATGTTGATGTATGGCAAAACCAATACAGTATGTAAAGTAATTAACCTCCAATTAAAATAAATAAATTTATATTTTTAAAAAAAATCTCATACACTGGGGCTGCTGCACAAGTGTGGGAACCCTCGCAATACTTTTGATGGGTTCCCCTCTGCCTGTAATGCAGGGGACATGGGTTCAATTCCCAGGTTTAGGAAGATCCCCTGAAGGAGGAAATGGCCACCCACTCCAGTATTCTTGCCTGGAAAATCCCATAAACAGAGGAGCCTGGCAGGCTACAGTCTATGGGGTCACAAAGAGTCAACAAGACTTAGTCACCAAACAACAGCAACATTAACAACTATCACCACCCTTCAAAGGAACTCTAACTAGACCAAAATAAATTTTTGCTCTGTGGATAAAATTTAAGTGAGGTTTTATGTGTCCTGTATTCTTGAAAAATATGTTTCCCATAATTCTAGAGAATTTGGAGACAGAAGCAGATGCCACATGCTGAAATCCCAAAATAAGACTGATTAGCCTAGAAATCAATGCACAGAAGTGCAAAGATTCATATGTCCTTATGTCTTCAACTATTATGAAGAAGTATTATCCCAGGGGAAAAATAAGTCAAGAAGGAACTGGATGTATGAAACAGTTATTCCGTGACAAAAAGTTAATAGACAGGCAGACAGGTGTTTGGTGGTTCTGACAAGCAGTGTGATAGTCTATGAATTTTTAAGAGGGTTCTTTTTTTATTCATCAGCCAGAAACTTTTTCTGGAGCAGAGAGTGGAGGATAGGATACCCCTCACTATCAGAGGAAAAATGAACATGAAGGCAGCATTGTGAATTTCATCTGGCAGTCAGAGGAGACCAGACAAGCTTAATGCATTATTTACTAGAAAGTTATGAAATCACAGAATGCACTGATATATAAATTCACAGTACAGGAGAGTCAGCTTTTTAAGTGAAACCAGGCTGAAGGCTTTTGGGTTGCATTAAAAACTCATGGTGCCAAAATGCAAACCAACAGACGACTTTGCAGACTATGACTTGATTTGAGAAGGTTTTAGCTTTACTAGTATAATTGAAGACAACATTTGTATGTCACAACAGCAAGAGAGACTGTAGAAAGAGCACGAAGTAGGCAGAAAGGAAGACTGCATGTCCTTGGGCAATTTTCATAGACTCAGCTACTCTTCACTCTCCTCATTTTTAAATTAAGAAAGTAAGACCTTTACTTTGTAAAATGATACCAATTTTGAAGACTTGGGTACATTTAGGAACACAGTGATTGACAAGAAGTGGACACTGAGAAATGCTTGTTGGTTTTCCTGTCCTCTTAGAAAATTTCTACCAGCTATGTGGATTATATGCTATGAACACATATCATTGTAAATTTCAGTCTAGGTCTGGAGTCTTGTAGACAGCCCCCCTAGACTACAATTTTCCAGAGGTTGTTCCTCATCTGGAAGGAATAACTTTTCTTCTACACTCTTGAGTTATTGCTTGGGAACCTGCAAATTAAACTAAGAAAAGAGGTTAACAGGAGAAAAGGCACACCATTATGGATATTTACATGCCTGGGGGCTCACAGAAAAGAGGTGAAGTGTCTATATTCAGGTGCTTATACACCATTTGACAAAAGGAAGGGGGCTGGGGCTTCAAGAGATGATAAATCATAGGGAAGTATCCAGGCAATGCATGGGAAAACTGATGAAGGATATAAATTATGTTAGTGAGATCTGTTTATGTAAACAAACATCTTAATGAAGGGAAATTTATGCCCTGTGTTGGGCAGATAAGGGAGGACAGAGAACTCTTCCTGTATCTGTCAATTCTCAGTTATCTTTGGTTCAAAGTAATCTTCATCCATATATCTCACTCTGGATGACAGATACATGTCCAGGAAGAGCTGGGCCATAAACAAGTTTGAGCGCCAAAGAACTGGTGCTTTCAAATTGTGGTGTTGGAGAAGAACCTTGAGAGTGCCTTGGACTTCAAGGAGATCAAACCAATCAATCCTAAAGGAAATCAACCCTTAATATTCATTGTAAGGACTGTTGCTGAAGCTGAAGCTCCAAAATAGTCTGGCCACCTGATGCAAAGAGCTGACTCCTTGGAAGGGACCCTGAAGCTGGGAAAGATTGAGGGCAGGAGGAAAAGGGAGTGACAGAGGATGAGATGTTTAGATAGCGTTACTGACTACAGACATGAATTTGAACAAATGCTGGGAGATTGTGAAAGATACGAAAAGGCTGGAGTGCTGCAGTTATGGGGCCACAAAGAGTTGGATGTGACTTAGTGACTGAGCAAAAACAATCCAGGAAGAACTTTCTCTGAATCTGTGTCCTGGTATTTCCAGGTTTGTTATCTCTGGGAGGCATCTCTCAATTGTTTTCAAACACAATTCAAAAGAGTCTCTTAGAAGATCAGTTGCTTAGAATTTTTGTCTAGCTTAAGAGAGGTTAAATGAATTTGCAGTTCAGCTTTTCTTAAAGTAGAACTCATGTATACATCTCCAGGACCTCACCATGCATTTATTCATTGTGTTCATCATTAAGATATTATGGGGGGTCTAGCGCCAGACTAGACCTCCCAGTAGTAATGAATAGTAATACTGTGGTAAGGAGTATAATCCTCTGTATAAATATGGAAAGAATTCTTGCTCTTTTGGAGTCTGATTAACTCTTTCATAAAAGATTGTTTCCAAATATTTTAGTGGGAGGTAATTTGCTATATAAATTTTGAGTGTTTACAAAATTATAAGCAGCAAGAAATCACAACTCAGAAATTCTAAGATTCTGTGTTCATCAGGGTTACAGAAAGGATTTAACCCACATATAAGACTGAATAATGTGAGGTATTTCAATGTCTGGGTCCTTTCCCATTCCAGAATCATCTTGCATTCAAGTTATAAGGCACACTGCTTGGTTTCTATGCTTTTCAGCAAAAAATCTATTATTAAATTCCCCTTGATTTAAAAAAAAAAAAAAACCCAAAGCAAACAAAAAACAGGTGAGGTTGACAGTGTTTTTCTATGATTATGTTCCTTCTGCTCCTTCCAGCCTATAAATTCAAGGTAATTAGCTTTTCCAAACTATGACGCTAAGGGAATAAGTAGTTCCAACGAGCCCTGGCAAACCTCTGTGATCCAAGATTCAAGGACTCAGCTCTGTGACTGTGACTTGGTCCCCCCCTTTAAGAGTCCCTTTTTTATTCATTTCCACTGCACAATGCTTCAGAAAACATGTACATCTTTGAAGAAATTAATTCCTTTAGTTTTGTTGTTTGGGGTTCCCCTGGTAGTTCAAATAGTAAAAAAATGTGCCTGCAATGCAGAAGACCCAGGTTCTATTCCTAGGTCTGGAAGATACTTTGGAGGAGGAAATGGCAACCCACTCCAGTATTCTTGCCTGGAGAATCCCATGGACAGAGGAGACTGGTGGGCTACAGTCCATGGGGTCACACAGAGTCAGACACGACTAAGCTACTAACACTTTGTTGTTTTAAAAGTTGGATATTGTTAGGGCTTCCCTGGTGGCTCAGGGGTAAAGAGTCTGCCTGCCAATGCAGGAGACATGGGTTTGATCCCTAGTCTGGGAAGATCTCACGTGCCATGGAGCAACTAAGACCATGTACTACAACTATTGAGCCTGTGCTCTAGAGCTCAGGAACCACAACTACTGAAGCCTCAGCACTCTAGAGCCTGTGCTCTGCAGCAAGAGAAGCCACCGCAATGAGAAGCCCATGCATCACAACTAGAGAGAAGCCCCTATTTGCAGCAACTCAAGAAAAGTCCTCAAGCAATGAAGACCCAGCACAGCCAAAAATTTTAAAAAAGAAACAGCTCTTAAAAATTGAGCACTGTTGGAGTGTAACTTCAAACATTATGAATCACCGTATGTACACCTGTAATGTTACATCAATCAGCTACACTTCAGTTTTTTTAAAGTTGGATGTTACTGGAATACAGGCAGAGAAGGGAAGGTATACATTTAAAGGCTGATGTAACTTCCGAACAGCTTGACTGGACTCCAAACGAACATTGCTGCTGCTGTTGCTAAGTCGCTTCAGACGTGTCCGACTCTGTGTGACCCCATAGACGGCAGCCCACCAGGCTCTCCCGTCCCTGGGATTCTCCAGGCAAGAACACTGGAGTGGGTTGCCATTTCCTTCTCCAATGCATGAAAGTGAAAAGTGCAAGTGAAGTCGATCAGTCGTATCCGATTCTGTGCGACCCCATGGACTGTGGCCCACCAGGCTCCTCTGTCCATGGGATATTCCAGGCAAGAGTACTGGAGTTGGTTGCCATTGCCTTCTCCAAAACAAACATTATATGTAATCAAATGCTACCATCTCCGATAACGCTTGCTATTTGCATTCCTGCCTTTGCTGGCCGAGGGCCACCAGCTGCAGTGAATCATGCCAAACTTCCAGGGTGGTGTGTGACAGTAAAAAATGAGGAGAGTGAGACCACAAAGAGTGTCTCCACCTGTGCCTGGCTGGAGTCTGTGGCTTCCAGATGCAGGGATAATCAGACAGATGCTGGTCTGCGAGTCCCAAAGCATCTCTGCTCCTGCTGTCCTTCAGTGTGTGCCAGTTTTCACTTCTCCAGAGCACCTCAAAAGCATCAAGGCATTCAGTACTGTGGATGGTGCACCTATGCTTCCAAAAGTTCATATAGCTTTCTAAATCTCTGAATAAACAAATCCAGTGGCACCATAGGTAAGACAAGCTTCTCAGTAATTAAACCTCGGTTTCATGTCCATGTCCACTATGGAATTGCTTTGGTAATACTCATACCTTTTTGAAAAAGTGACAAATAAGAGACCCTTGCCCTTTGCTTTGCAAGTGCAGTTACAGTTTATAATCTGCAAAGAATGATTCACTTCCTTGCTCCATACACATTCCAGACAGTCCTCACTCCTCATGTCAGGTTGTGAAAGGAGGTTTAGAGCTGGGCTTCCCTGGTGGCTCAAATGGTAAAGAATCTGCCTGCAATGTAGGAGACCCAGGTTTGATCCCTGGGTCAAAAAGATTCCCTGAAGGAGGAAATGGCAACCCACTCTAGTATTCTTGCCTGGAGAATCCCATGGACAAAGGAGCCTGATGGACTATGGTCCATAGGGTCACAAAGAGCTGGACACGACTGAAGCAACTTAGCACGCATGCAGCCAGCGATGAAGCAGACTTGTGGGAGTGGCTGGTGGAATTTGCCTTGTCACCTTGTAATGGCAATCGATTTTCAGATTTCAGAGAAGCAGAGTAGGATAAAAGACGTGCTCCCGATTGAAATTTAATCTCTGATGATTCAGCAGGATCTCAGGGGCTCTGGGGTCATTCCTGGAAGCATTCATCATCACGTGGTAGCTGTGCAGGTAATGGAGATTTCTGGTTGAAAGGTTCATGTTTCCTCTGCTCATTGAAGACTCGTATGTGGTTGTCAAGAAGAGAAGAGAAAGGTGTTAAAAAATTTAGCGGATGACTTCAAGGAGGATGAAGGGAATTTGTATTCATTCGTTGTGGTGGCTGAATTGTTTTCTGCTCTCTCACATGTATTAACCTTCCACCCTCTTTCTGCAGCCTTGTAACGGATTCATTATTACTTTTTTAATGATAAAAGTGTTTGGACCAAGTGTTTCATTAAAAGGACAAGCCTGAGCAGGTCCTGAGCACAAAGCCTCCAGTTCTCTGAAGCAGAAAGTTAATGCTCACAGGAATTTGCATGTCCTTTGCATCCACCAGAAGGACAATAACACATGAATCTTTTCCACTCTCACTGGGGTCAGGGTGAACAGGAAATAAAAGGAAAATAAAAGAAGCGAGGGCTGTCCTTTCAAGGCAACCGGTGGGGGTCTTGAAGCAAGTACCGTGTTCAGTGTAGCATTCACTAGCCTTCTGAAATACCTTGTGATTAATTCTGCACAGTAAGAGGACTGTCAAAGAAACCCAAGGGTGGAAACACAATTGAATGAGAAATCCGGAGCCCACAAAGAACTCATGCTGCCCTTAATAATGCTAGACCTTCCTCCCTAACTGCCTGCCGGTCATCTCCAAAGGCTCTTACATTCATCGTGACACTGAAGGAAATTTATCATCTTCTTCCCAAAAGCGGCCCTCCTCTTTTCTATCTCATTTCACCCCAAGAGGAGGAATTAATCAGCTCATCCTCTGAATTACTTTTCTACTTAGTTTATTGTATGGAGGCTTTGATTACCACATTTTACCTGTGAGTAAAGCAGAATATCATGATATATTCGCATCTGGCAAGGCAGTGGGCAGACCAGCCCTCTGAGAGCAGTGGCTCATTCATTCATTTCTGCATCCACAGCATTTTGCATAGTGTGGACCTCAGAAAACAGTTTAAAATAAGAAGAGCTAAACATGGAACTCTGCTTAATGTTATGTGGCAGTTTAGATAGGAACAGAGTTTAGAGGGAAATGGATACTTTCTATGTATGGCTGAGTCCCTTTGCTGTTCACCTGAAACTATCATGTTAATTGAAACTATCACAACATCATTAGTCAGCTTTACTCCAGTGCAAAATAAAAAGTCCAAACACAGATGTTTGGATAGAATCAGAACATCATGAAGGTTAAACAAAAATAAGAAGAGCTAAGATGCGCTGAAACAATGTCAGCACCTAGTCCACAGTGAAGGCGACAAGAACTTAGTTTTCTCAGGCCCAAGGAGGCACCCTCGCACCTTCAGGAGAACTTGTTGTTCCACCTACAGGTAGGAAGACACTTCCTGTTACTGCCACAACGACTAAGAGGCCGGTTTTGCCACAGTTTCTCACAAACGTTTTTCTAGATACAGAGAAGTCTGTTTCAGTGTTTCTGAGTGAAGTCCTGGATTCAGATGGCTGTGGATGTAGAGCAGTGAGGGTCAATGAACTTTAAAAGATGAAGGAACTGAGAAGCTCAGTGGCTGCATGAGTGATACACNCACCCTCGCACCTTCAGGAGAACTTGTTGTTCCACCTACAGGTAGGAAGACACTTCCTGTTACTGCCACAATGACTAAGAGGCCGGTTTTGCCACAGTTTCTCACAAACGTTTTTCTAGATACAGAGAAGTCTGTTTCAGCGTTTCTGAGTGAAGTCCTGGATTCAGATGGCTGTGGATGTAAAGCAGTGAGGGTCAATGAACTTTAAAAGATGAAGGAACTGAGAAGCTCAGTGGCTGCATGAGTGATACACGCTTATTGTAAAACATAGGCAATAAGGAAAAATAAAAAGGGAGGTGATGTCAGAAACATGGCAGACTAAAAAGTTACTTTTGTCTCTTCCCTTCAATCTACAACCAGCAAAGCATCTACAACTCAGCAAAGGTGCCTCTTCCCAGCACAATAGGATGCTGGAGAATTCCACACATCTGTATATCTAGAGGTGGTTTAGATGAGGGAGCAGGAGGATGTGCGCTCATTTTCTCCCGCAAGAACTCCAAAATTGCAACTTGCTGCTGAATAACCATCGACAGGAGAATGTTGGATCTCACCAAAAAAGATATCCCATGTCCGACGGCAAAGGAGGAGAACCAACAAGACGGTAGGAGGGGCGAAATCATATTTAGAATCAAACCCCATACCCACGAGATATGCTTGGAGGGCTCAAACAAGAACTTGTGTGCACCAGGACTCAGAGACCCCACAAGAGGCTGAGCCAGACCTGCCTTTGAGTGTTTGAATGTCTCCTGTGGAGTCACAGGTCAGCAGTGGCCTGCCTCAGGGACAGGGGCTCTGGGTGCAACAGACCTGGGAGGTGCTGTGTGTGGCATAAATCCTCTTGGAGGAGGTCCCCATTAGCCCCACCATACAGCCACTGAACAGATGACCCACAAACACAGAACAATTATATCAAAGAAGTTCTTGCACTGTTAAAAAAATTTCTAAGGCCCACAATAGATTCCCCAACCTGGGGATCTGGCAAAGGGACAGAGAACCTCCAGGGAATTTGACTTTGAAGGCCATTGGGATTTGATTACAGAACTTCCAAAGGACTAGGGAAACAGACTCTTGGAGGGCACAAACAAAATCTTATGTACACAGGACTCAGGAGAAAGGCAGCAGTGACTCACAAGAGACTGACCCAGACTTATCTGTGCATGTCCAGGAGTCTCTGGCAGAGGCATGGGTCAACAGTGGCTGGCCGTGGCATCAGGGGCACTGATTACAACAATCCTGGGAGCCATGGTGTGCTGGTATAAGTCCTTCTGAAGCAGAACTTTAACCCTACCACAGTTTGACCTCAGGCCAAACAACAGGGAAGCAACACAGCCTGGCCCATTAACCAAAAATCTGATTAAAAATTTACTAAGAATGGCCCCACCCATCAGAGCAAGACCCAGACTCCCCCACAGCCAGTCCCTCCCATCATGAAGCTTCCACAACCTCTTAGCCTTATCCATCAGAGGGCAGACAGGATGAAAACCACAATCACAGAAAACTAACCAAATTGATCACTTGGATCACAGCCTTGTCTAGCTTAATGGAAACTATGAGCCATGCTGTGTAGAGCCACACAAGATGGACAAGTCATGGTGTAGAGATCTGACAAATGTGGTCCATTGGAGAAGAGAATGGCAAACCACTTCAGTATTCTTGCTTTGAGAACCACATGAACAGTATGAAAAGGCAAAAAGATATGACACTGAAAGATGAACTCCTGAGGTCAGTAGGTGCCCAATATGCTACTGGAGAAGAATGGAGAAATAACTCCAAAAAGAATGAAGAGACGGAGCCAAAGTGAAAACAACACCCACTTGTGGATGTGAGTGGGACTTTTCTATAGCTCAGATGGTAAAGAATCCACCTGCACTGCAGGAGATCTGGGTTCAATCCCTGGGTCAGGAAGATCCCCTGGAGAAGGAAATGGCAACCCACTCCAGGATTCTTGCCTGGAGAATCCCATGGATAGAGGAGTGTCAACTAAAAAAACAAAAAAATGATGCACAACTTGAGAGTTGTGAGTTAAGTTTTATTTGGGGAAAAATGAGGATTTCAGCCTAGGAGGCTGCATCTCAGATAGCTCTGAGAGACTGTTCCAAAACAGCAGTGGGGGAAAGTCAATATATAAGGTTTTGATGAAGAGGGAGTTCAATACCATGAAGCACTCAAAAGGTTTTTTNGAAAAGAAGACGAGAGAGGATGAGATGGCTGGATGGCATCACCGACTCGATGGACGTGAGTTTGAGTGTACTCTGGGAGATGGTGGTGGACAGGGAGGCCTGGTGTGCTGTGATTCATGGGGTTGCAAAGAGTCGGACATGACTGAGTGACTGAACTGAACTGAACTGACCTGAGAGATGGTCCCTCAATACATCTAGCTTTGAAAGACAGTGAGGTTTCTGTCCATGAGACTCACAAGTCTGCAACAAATTGAGAAACTGTTATTAATTGACTCACAAACAGACTCACCCACCCTAGGGTCGAGCACAGAGGCAGCCCATTGTGAGATGCTCAGACTTTAGATGAAAAAGCCTTGTTTATATAAAAGGATTTGCCTGAGTGGTAGGCATCTCATTTAAAACAGTTCTAGAAGTCTACTGAAATATTCTTCCAGTGGGTGCCTTATTTTCCTTCTCATTCTGTGTCTCCTTCCCTAGAAAAGAGCTTTTTTTTTTTTTTTGGTCTGGCTCTCAAGACAGAAGAGAGACAATAGACTGAGGAGTCCAGTCTTTCTGTGAAAGAGACTTATTAGCTTATCCTCATAGCAGTGGCCTAAAGAGCAGGGTTTTAACTAAATACACAATGAAAGCCTCACTGTACTCCTCTCCAGAGACATAAAGGGTGGATTCTATCTTCATCTCATCCCTCTGCTGCAATCCAGATTGCCAGTACCTCCTGTGGAATTTATGTACATATCTGATACTGCTCTTGTTGTACTTGTCTGGTACCCTGGTTTTGTGGCTGTTACCTACGGGATACCACTTGATTGCCTGACTCTGATGGTCAGCAAAGTTTGTGCTCAGTAGTTAAACTGGACTGCAGCAAAAAAAGGAAAGAGTTATGAACTATATATGAACCCTAGAATCAGTCCAGAGGGAGCAGACAGAAATGTTCATTTCCAAGTATTCTCCTGAAGAAGGTATATTTGCTACCTCAGGGTTTGGCTTCCAGTCAGCCTGATTCTAGGTGATGACAAAGATCCTCCCCTTTGGGACACTGACAGGTTTTTACACATCCTGAACTACTGGGAGCCACTAAAAGTAAAGGCTGCCTATAAAATCACCAAAGTCTGGGAGACAAATAAGATTAGAGTAGGGTCAAATAGTAAGACATATCCCCTACATGAGGCTTCTCATTCAGGACTAAGAGAGGTGTCTATTTTGTCTAATGCATAGAAACCAACACAGAGAGTTGAGGAAAATGAAACAGCAGGGAGTATGTTCCAAGGAAAACAACAAGATAAAACCTCAGGGGAGGAAAAACAAAACAAAACAACAACTTAATGCAGTAGATATAAATGGCTTACCCAATAAAGATTCAAAATATTAGTCATATAAATGTTCACTCAACTCAGAAGAATGGATAAACTAGTTTAATTTAATTTAAAAATTAATTAATTAATTGAGAATTTAATTAAAAAGAAAATACAAGAAAGTACCAAAGAGAAGTCACAGAAATGAAGAATATTCATACAATAACTGAAATGAAAAATATAATTTAGAAATTCAAGAGCAAGCTAGAAAGCAACTGTGAACTTGAGAAAAGACAGTGGAACTCACACAAGTACAGCAGGGAAAACATAATGAAAAAAAGTGAGTAGAGCTTAAGGGATTTGTGGAACAACATCAAGTAGATCAACATTTACATTATAAGAGTTCAAGAAGAAAAAGAATGAGATAGAAAATTTAATTGATTAAATTATGGCTGAAAACTTTCTTAACCTGGGAAAGAAGCTGACATTCAAATCCAAGATGACTATAGACTTCCAAACATGATGAATAACATATTATATAATTAAATGTTGCATGTTAAGGACAAGGAGAGGATCTTGAATGCAGCAAGACAGGAAAAAACAAACTTGTTACATACAAAGGAACTTCCAAAGGATTATCAGTAGATTTTTTCAGCAGAAACATTATAGGCCAAAAGAGAGTGGAGCAATGTACTCAAATTATTGGAAGAAAAAAAGAAAGAAAGGAAAAACAAAAACAAAAACAAAAAACCCTGCAAACCAAAAATGCCCTACACAGCAAAGTTATTTGTTAGAATTGAACAGAGAATGACTGTCTTAGAGAAACAAGAGCTAAAGGACTTCATCACTGCTGACCAGCCTTTAGAGAAATGTTAAGGGGATTTTTCTTTAAGGTAAAATGAAAAGATACTAATTAGTAACAGGAAAACATATAAAACTATAAATCTCACTAAAGAAGTTAAGTATTTAGTACATATCAAGATAATATAATGTAAAGTTGGTGAGTTACTCAATTATAAAGCTATTATGAAAGTTAAAAAATATAGTAAGAATAACTACAATAATTTGTTAATGGATACACAAGATAAAAAAGATGCAATTGTGACATCAGAACATAAAACTTGAGGGGCTGGAGGGGTGAAAATGTAGAGCTTTAGAATGTGTTTAAACTTAGAGGGTGATTGATTTGAAATACTATTATCTAATTTTATGTAAACTTCTTGGTAATCACACACACAAAAAACCCTATATTAGAGATATAAAAGAAAAAATAAATCTAAACTTAACACAATAGAAAAGCATCAAATCACAAAGGGAAAGAACAGAAGAATACAGGAACAGAGGAATTACAAAATACTCAGGAAACAATTAACAAAACGGCAATAAGGTAATAGCCATCAATAATTACTTTAAATGTAATTGGACTATATTCTTCAATCAAGAGACTTAGAGTGGCTTGTGGATAAAAACAACAACAACATGACCCACCTGTATGGTGCCTATAAGACATGAACTTCAAACCTAAGGATACACATAAGTTGAAAGTTATAGGATGTAAAATTATATTCCATACAAATGGAAACCAAAAGAAACCTGGGGTAGTAATACT
Source organism: Neotragus moschatus (assembly GCA_006410615.1). Classification (NCBI taxonomy): domain Eukaryota; kingdom Metazoa; phylum Chordata; class Mammalia; order Artiodactyla; family Bovidae; genus Neotragus; species Neotragus moschatus. The sequence continues at coordinate 1,745,546 of SJYA01001611.1, read as the reverse complement.
TATATGAAACAAATGACCTCAAGACAAAGATTGTAATAGGAGGCATAGAAGGTCATTATATAATGATAAAGGAGTCAACCCTATAAGAGGATATAACATTTGTAAATGCTTCTGCACTCTACTCTGTTGGGCTTCTCTGATGGCTCAGATGGTAAAGCATCTGCCTACAATGCAGAAGACCTGGGTTCAATCCCTGGGTTGGGAAGATCCCCTGGAGAAGGAAACAGCAACCCACTCCAGTATTCTTGCCTGGAAAATTTCATGGACGGAGGAGTCTGGTGGGCTACCGTCCATGGGGTAACAAAGAGTCAGACATGATAGAGCGACTTCATTTTCACTTTCACTTTCTGCACTCAACATGGGAACACCTAAATATGTAAGGAAAATATTATAGACCTAAACAGAGCAAAAGAGAGCAATCTAGTAACAGAAGGGAAATTTAATAACTCACTTCTTATCAATGGATAGATCATCTAGTCAGAAAATCATTACAGAAACATTGGCCTTAAGTGACATATTAGGCCAGACAGACTTAACAGGTTTATATGGAATAGTCCATCCAAAAGCAAAAGAATGTATAATCTTCTCATGTGCACATGAAACATTATCCAGGATAGATTGCACGCAGGCCACAAAACAAGTCTTAATAAATTTAAGAAGACTGAAATTATATCAAGTACCTTTCCTACAACAGTGGTATGAAGTTGCAGCTAGAAATCAATACAGGGAAAAAAAAAAAAGCAAATTAACCAGTATGTAGATATTAAACAACATGATACTAACCACCCAGTGATTCAAATAAATCAAAAGAGAAATTTAAAAAATACCTTAAAAATGGAAACACATTATACCCCAAATTGTGATATGCATCATACCTCAATGAACTGGAAAAAGAGGAAGATATAAAGCCCAAAGTCAGTAGAAGAAAGAAAATAACAAAGGCCAGAGGGGAAATAAACATTAAAAATAGACCAAAACACAATAGAAAATATCAGAAACCACGTACTGGTTTTTGAAAAGAAAAACTAAACCAACAAACCTTTAGATATGATTACCAAGAAAATAAGAGAGGGGACTCATATAAAATCAGAAATGAAAGATGAGACTTGCAGCCACTATCATAGAAATAGAAAGGACTATAAAAGAATAGTATAAATGTATACCAACAAATTGGACAACTTAGAGGAAATAAATACCTAGAAATAAAACCTGCCAAGACCAAATCTTAAAGTGGAAACCTGAATAAACTGATTAGTAATATGGACATTGTATCAGTAATTAAAAACCACCTAAAATACAAAAGGCCAGGACCAGACAACTTCACTGGTGAATTTTACCAAACATTCAAAGAGAATTAAAAAAAATTCTTCTCTCTCTCTCTCTCTCTCTCTTTTTTTTTTTTTCCAAAAAATAGCATAGGAGGGACCACTTCCAAACACATTTTATGAGAAAACATTAGAAGAAAATAAAATT